>CAUYRT010033134.1:0-120476 GCA_963574885.1 Lepilemur ruficaudatus
AGCTACTCGGGAGGCTGAGGCAGAAGGATTGCTTGAGCCCAGGAGTTTGAGGTTGCTGTGAGCTAAGCTGACGCCACGGCACTCAGTCTAGCCCGGGCAACAGAGTGAGACTCTGTCTCAAAAAAAAAAAAAAAAAAAAGACAATATGTTTTTATCAGTACTAATAACACAGGTCTGAGAGTTGCAGCTAGTATAAGGAGAGATTAAATAAGAACCAGAATATAGCTATTAGAAAGGTAGAAATAAAAGAAAGCCATTTTTTCCCCAGATGGTAGGACTGCCCACCTAGAAAACCAAGGAAAGCTCAGTAAGGTGGCTACTTATAAAATACATACATACATATGTAATCTGTATGCTACATAAAAAAATCAACAATTTTCTACATACCATCAATGGACAGATACTAATGCTTTTGTTAAAACACTTAAAAAAAATCCCACTCATAGCAACTGAAATTATAAAAGATATAGGAATTGCTTTAACAGGGGACATGTGGCCCTGTGTGACTGCGTGCAGGGACTGGGGGGCGGGGAAGGTGGTGACTACAACACTCAATGGAGCAAGATAAAAAAAGACATGAATAATAAATGAAGAGCTAGATCATGTTCCCAGACAGGATGACTGGGTTTTATAAAGCTATCAATTCTTAAATACATCAATTTTTCATTTAAAGTGTGAATATAATGGCACATTAAAAATCCCAATGGAGTCTTCAGGGAGAGGAGATTCGACTGAGTAACTTTATATTCATTTTTAGAAACAAATGAGGATTTATAGAATATAGAAGACTAGATAGTCATAAAGACTCCTTCTAGGAAAGGAGTCTTTATGACTATCTAAACATGCTGGATTTAAAAAAAAATTTTTTTGAATGCCTGGTGGAGCTTAAAGTGAGGGAATTCCTTAATGGGCCAGAATGACAAGGAAGTGCCATTCTAGAACAAATGCTTGATATGGTGTGTACCCTGGGGTAGGTACTGATCACTCATAGCCTGGGTTTGAATGGGTCCTGAATAGGTATAGATTCGGGTTTTATGAGGCCTGGAACTTACAAAATTTGGAATGCCTCCTTTAAGAAAATTATAAAATTTGAATATAGAATTAGAAACTTCAGTATTTATTTAGAATGAGAAAACAAATTACAAGAAATTACAAATTTAGACAAAGTGAAAAACAACACAAAATCCACAAAATTTAATATTTTTGTTAATGTCTAGATATACCTGTGTAGTACTTTACCCTCATATTTTGGGTACATATTTCTTCGATTGCTTCTTCATATGGCCACAACTCTGTAACATTTGAGTCAGTCTTCTGGCATGACTGACAATATTTTTTATGATAATAGTTTAAAAAAAGTTTCAGCTTCACCATTTATAATTGTTATTGTCATGTGCATTCTTAAAGTCATTTAATTTTAGAAAAACCTATCAAGTATCTTTTATATGTGAGTGGTAAAACCACATACCATTCAAGTTTTTAATGCTGTGGGCTAATCTTAAACATTCTATGAATTGACTATTCATTAACCAGTGTGTTATTTACGTCCTGTGGTGGTAGCATGAGTTTTACGTTATCTTTGTTTATGTCAGTATATCACGTAAAATCAGCCAGAAATTTCACTATTTCTCCAATGTGTTCATATGATTCACTTTATATGAACAACAATCTAGGACCCTAGTCACTACTTCTGTTTGAAATTTATCTCCTGCTCTTAGCAAATTGCTACTTTTGTTATGATCTGGAGGGTTTTTTTGTTTATAATTGGTTTCTTAATGAGGGGATAATTTCTCTCAATTTCAATGCTCATTTTACCACTTTTGTTTTACATTCTATTAGGTTTTTATTTCGTTCATTTCCTTGCTTCTGGAAATTGGGAAAAAAACAAACATTCTGTACATCAGAGGGACATTTTCAGTTCTAAAAGGGAAATAATTGTTTTTGAGATTATAATCTGAAAGCCTCTGTCCTGTACCCCTCCCCCCCTTTGCAAAACAACCTAGAGCTCTGGGCCTCATCTTCAGCAGTCTCCCCATTCCTTGTTCTGTGGAGTCTCTCCTCCCTCCCACACCTCGTGCTGTCCCACAGCATCAGCCCAGCTTGCACCTCCCCAGCCTCTCTCAGTGCCAGGGTCTCCCCTCAGCCAGGGCCATGGCAAACACGCTAGGAAATAATTTAGAGATGACAGAGATGGTACCTTTTACATACCACCAAACCATTGTTTTACTGACACATTCCAAAACATCTTTCCAAATTGCAGTTAAAATTAAGTATCTGAGATTTATCAAATATGCCATCCCCATGGAGGGGAAGTATACATGGCCCATTTATAACTGTATACACTTCACTAGTGAGTACACAGTGCTGGGCAAACTGGCCCAGCGGAAAGCGGAAGTAATCCTGGAAGCCATTAGTACACTAAGATAGCTAGTTAACTAAGCCTAACTAAACTAAACATGAAACGACTGCAAACCACATACATAGTCCATTAAACTCAAACTACATGGATCCCCAACTCAACTTGCTCTAGCCAGTCCCTGAAAATCCCCGCGGCTACTCCGACATCAACTGATATAAGGAAAAGTGCAGACCAAGGGAAAGTTGGAGTAAAGAGTTAGCAGTCTTAAAACTGGTTGTGTTTAAAATACCTTATTTACGCAAAATTTCCAAAACAATTGGCCCCGTCAACACATTTTGACTGGATCCCACACAAATAAGGGCCCTCGAAGCTTAAGCTTCCTTACATTTGTGATAAATCTGTCTGAGACCATGTATGTGCGGAAAGGTAATAAAATGGCGCCCAAGACAGGGAAGCAGTCTGATTGGAGACCCCTTATAAAGCCTCAGTCCCAAAGAGTAATATACTTAGTGGATCGGCTCAGAAAATCCTCCAAAGATGGGACCCAGCTATGGCTCTAGAATCTCCTTGCCTGAAACATGACACTTTACTGCTGCCTTTTCCCTCAAAAACAAAACAAAAACTCATAATAAACTCACATACTAAAAATAAATCTCCAAATACATTATTCAAACACAGTTTTATAAAAAGTCATGGAAAAAATTTAAAATAAAGAAATCACAAAGGAAAAGTTGATGAACCTCATGCATATACATAAAAACTCCATATATCAAAATATCGTAAACAAAAGTGAAATTCTGCCACAAACTTAAAAATACTTTTTCACAATTATTAGACATGTCTTAACATGGAGAGAACTGATAGAAATCTACAAGAAAGACATTAATAAATAAAAATGGGCAAAAAAATGAAGATAATTCACGAAAGAATTAAAATGAAAACCAAGAAAACTAAATTACCAATACAAGTATAATTTTTTGGAAGTCTATAAAAGTAGAGAAATTTAAACAGAAAAATTTAAATACTTAATGCTGACAAGGATGTGGTATAATAGGTACTCTCTGTACACAGCAGTGCTGAGTGGAATGCAAATCAGTGAAAAAAGACAGTCAAATTTGTTCTTCCACAATCACAGAGAGAGTTCCTACAAAATGTTATCAAATATATTTAAAAAAATAATTGTTTCATTGGGAAAAAAGGAATTGGGGCTGGAGGCTTTCAGTGACAAAGTACTTTTCCTACAAGAATATTAGTGACAACAATTTTTTTTTTTAAGGCTATACCTAAATATCTATAAACTATAAACACCAGAGGACATTAGCATATAATTATATCAAATTTCTGCTTAAGAGTAATAAAGGTTTTTCTTTTCCGCCAGAAAATTCATTACCACAAGCACTGTTATGCTAACATAACCATCTCATCAGGATCTCTTCATTTCTAGTCTCTTTATCATCCACTGTTATGGTTAACAAAGCACAAAACATTCAAACAAAGCAGCCCTGTGGCTGAGCTGCAGTTTTTTTCTTTGGCAAAGAAAGTTTCTGACACTGGTTATCCCATCCCCTAATGTGACTGGAGAATGCAAAGGGCTTCCTAACAAAGCAGTCCTGCGCTAGGAGCAGTGCCTAAGGGTCCTAGACCTTATGCCCCATCCAGTGATTTCCCTTCTAGAATCAGTCTTTAAAGAAACAGCCAGAATTAGAACAAAGATGAATCATTCAAGCTTACTATAACTTTATTTCTTCAGCTCAGAAAAATCAGAAACAGTAATGTCTAAATTAAGAAAATTGCTAAGTAAATTCAATGATCTTAATTAGATAATTGAAACATTGTGGGTGTGTCTGTGTGTGTGTGTGTATATATATATAGATATATATATATATATATATATATATATATATATATATATAGAGAGAGAGAGAGAGAGAGAGAGAGAGAGAGAGAGAGAGAGAGAGAGAGAGAATGAAACGTATAGTAGATAAGCTTTGTTTGCCTCACTTTCTAATGGCTCTGAATTGGTTGCTAACTTCTCAGACCGTGTCCTTTGATTCTCTGGCTAAAGGTTTGTAGGTTCTCATGTTTCTTTTCAAGGCACCTGAAGTATAACACAGGTCTGGGGATACCCATCCGAGTGTAAGTAGATCTGGAAAGGTCCTGTGTGTCACATACCAGGAGGACCTGGCAAAGCATGGAAACCTGAGGATGGCAAGCCAGGGACGGCGAATATCATATCCACGTGCAAAATAAGCTAAGATTCCCTTCCACAGTGGATGCAGGTCTGTGAACAATATACGCATTTAGGGAAATGCTCTTCTCCTTTAATTGGAATCTAGACTGTATTACTTCTGAGAACTAATATTTGAGTTGTGCCCTTCTTATTCAGTAATTACCTTTACTTTGCACCACTGTATGGCAGTCTCAAGGGATCTAAACTTAAGAGAGTAAAACCGTACTTTTCACCTTTTGGTTAGATTTAGAATGTCACGATCCACTCCTGGGGAAGGGCCCCAGGGGCACTGACCTTGGCTGAGTAACTCAGACCTTGGGAGATATTCTGCTGGAGACGATGTACTGTAGAGACTGCATCATGGGGCAGAGGATATAGAAAGGGGTGTCCCCAGGACACAGAAGTAAAGACTCACCTGTGCTGGTTTGAAGGGAGACGCTCTTTCTCAGAGCAGGGAAACCGAAGGAAAGAGGATAAAGCTCATAAGCGGAGGGTATCCACCAGGGACACCTCTGGAGAAATTTAGTGGTTTTCATGTGTTTTTTTTATTAGGGTGCAATGGGAACAGCCATGTGAAACTGCCCACTGTGATTCTAGAACCCTCCCTTTAGTTAATGTCCTTCGGTAAAGTTCGGTACAATGGGACTATAGCAGATGCGGCGGGCTCCACCAGCGCCCTTCTGCAGAGTCTGTGCGGAAGGTGGGGGCTGAGCCAGAAGCAGGTAAGGGATGATGCTCTTCCCAAATATACTAGAGGATACCAGCCCTGGGATGGCAGACAGCTGAGGCAGTAGCTCCTATAATCCTCATAAGAACTTTAATAAAATACTTGTTTTTGACCTCCACTTTACAAATGAGGAAACACAGGCACAGAGAGGTTATATAACTTGGCTTGGGGCTCACAGCTAGGAAGCGGTAAAGCAGAGATTCCAACCCAGGTCTGGGATTCTAGAACCTGTGCTCTTAATGGCTGCACCAGGGCTTCTCAATCCAGCATGCAGAAGCACTGCTGAGAACGCGTTATGTGTAAGCAGAGCAGTTCAGGTGCTCAGGGAGGTGGGCCCGAGCCACCTCCCGCTGCAAAGGGCCTCTTGCCTTCACCTCAGTGTACCCGTAAACACAAGCAATGTCTACGCGTTTCCAACAGGCAAGTTGAAAAGTTCTGCACTAAGGAAGGGCCCCTGCCTTCCATCTCCAGAGGCTCTGGCACAACCAGCACCCCTCCCACCCCACCCTGGCCAGAATTTCACAAGCTCTTTGTAGATGGACTGGTAAGGGAACCTTACCTTTTCTGTCCTTTGGAGTCTCTGGTTCTAGACAGTCTTGGCCCCGCGGTCGCCCGGAGCCCACCTCGTCGAAACTCTGCCATCCCTGGCACATCAGTGTTGAAGTTTCCTGACTGAGTTCTTCGGATTCTGCATCGAGAGGAATCCATGGAGACTATCAGGGGACAGTCTGAAAGCCTGAAGCCAGCGCTCCTGCTCCTTTGAAAGGCCGGGCAGGCCAGCCCCGGGACTCTGGGTGGCACTGACCACGAGTACCACCCTGGAGATCCAGGATCACAACCTGCGACAGTTCCTCAGCCAGACTCGAGGCTCAATTTTGCTCCTGCCTCTGGGGTTTGGGCCACACCCCCTGGGGGTCAGAGTAAAGCTGGATGAGTGTAAGCTGCAGGGCACGTGCTCAGAGGGTGTAGGACAGGTGGCTGTTTAGAATGAATGACACGTAAGGCACTGGCTATATTTAATGGGTGCCTTTCACACTTCCCCTTCTCTCAGCTCTGAAAAATAACTCAGATTATTCTCTCCAAACACGACTACCCCGCTTTTACTGCTGTTCCAACATCTAATGGACCAGGGGCTTATGTAGACTTTTCGACCAGTCAAGCAGAAAATTAATTCCAAACAATACAATTACAATCATTACCACCAACTTACTTTCCCCAGAACTTCTTGATGCCTTTGGGACTCCGTTTACCATCTGGTGTCAGAGGAGACTGGGGACTTGATTCAGTGCCAGATGATGTGGATGAGAGGTCATTGGTCATGGCAGTGTCATCCCAACCACTCTCTGTGTCTCCTGAGGTTGGGAGAATGAGATGATGTGTGAATGAGAGTAACAGACGTGATCTCTGGGACCCTCTCCCCCAAGCTGGGCCATCCCTCAATAGGAGTCCCAAAGAATCTGCCCAGCTCTGCCTTCAGGGCAGAAATCCACAGCAAGACCCCAGAGACTAGTAGGGGCTCAGGCACACTCCAGGCTTTCTCTGAGAAATTAGTGAGCTCAACATTTCAAATCCAGATGAACTAATGTCTTTAAATTCTAAGGACGTGGGATCCAAGTACTTGTGGATTATTTGGACAGAAGCTTGCTCCCTTTTCTTGGAGGGAGATGCAGGAATGCAGGCAAGACGGGGAGGCATCAGGGCAGGGAAACAAAGGCATTCTCACTCCCCACCTCACCTGGAATGGGTACAGTACCTAATACGGGGGCACTGACACTCCGGCCACGATCTCCAGCCAACCAAGAAGCAGAGAAGCCAGATGAGGAAACAAGAGAGGCCAAAGTCCAGCCCAACAGAGTTATAGGGGAGCAAAGAAATAAACAAAAGGATGTCATCGAGCAAGAGAGAAAAACTCAAACAGAAAGAAAAATAATCCCATGTATTAATAGAAGGATGGGGTGAGTGGTGACAGACTGAGAGGAGATCTCATGCGAGGGGACCAAATGCCCCTGGTGCCACTTTCCGGCAGACTGGGATATCCACACTCAAGAGAAGGAGGGAGAGCAGCAGAGTCTGAATACACCAGGCCAATTCCCAAGTGGGCACCGGGGCTCACTAGGCTCATGCTAGAAGGATCCAAAGCTGCTCTGAGTCCAGTCTGAGTGTCCCTAGGGCACACTTGTGTCAGGGCTGATCTAGAGCTCCTGCAGCTGAGGGCAGAACTGGCCTTCATGAAGCCAAGACATGGGCTGGCATGGGGAACAGCTGGGGCTGAGGAGTCAGGGGTAGGGAGAACTCTGCCAGGACTAGAACATTCTCTGCTGGGCCCCATTGAATATGCCACCGCTGTTGGGGAAAAGATGGCCTATTTTGAATAAAAAGCAGCAAAGGCTTCTGTGGTTTCAGGTCCTAAGCACCAAAAGGATCCCTGTAGACAGATATCCTTGCCCACTGGCCACTGACCCCATCTGCCTAAGGAAGTGCTCTCACCTGGAAAAGCCCACACTATCCTCCTACTGGTGGTAGGGAGGCTGCAGAGGAGAAGGCAGAGACAGGAGAGGAAGATCAGGATGACAGAGGCAGGAAGGGGAAAGGGGGTGTCTGAGAAGGAGGGGAAGGGATGATGGGAAGGATAGGAAGGGGTTTGAGAGAGGAGAAAGAGAAGAAGAGGGGAGATGAGGCTGGGTAATTGCAGCTGGAAAGAAGTGGGGGGCATACACACTCTGGTTTGCTGGGACTCTGAAGTGCTGACCTTAGGAAACAGCTTGCCTAGGCCCAGAGGAGCCTCTAGAAACAGGACCACCCAGGATACAACTTGTCCCAGCCACCTATGCCCACTGTTCTCCAATTGTGGATTGCAGTGGTAGGTACAGAGATCTGTGCAATCATTGGAAGTGCCAGGCATGCTGCTCAGAGGCCACCAGCCCAGGGTCTGGACACTCACTCAGCCTCTGCAGGCTGCTCCCTGTGGCGTCAGGCAGGCAGGCGGTGGGAGATCTGGCAGCTTCTCCATTGGGCGTGGCTCCTGAAAGCTTCCCAGGTAACGTGGGGTATTTGTGCTCCACCAGGAAAGGGCCGGCCTATTGGAAGGGGAGAGGAGTGCAGTCTCAGACTCAAACCCAGTTCAGAAACCCTTGGATACAGGAACAACTCTCTACCCTCCAAGAGCCTTTTTTCACTTAGGTTGACTCAAAGACCTCTCAAAGATCATTTAGCCTAGGCCAGGTAAGGGGATCAGAGATCCGAGAAAGGAAGAAACTTTCCCAGGGCCACACGGTAACACAGGGACAGAATCAAGCCCAAATCCAGGCCTGATTGAAACTGCCCCTAACCCGGAAGTGGGGGTGTCTTGCAAAGGGGGCCTTTGCTATTTGGCCTAGTGCTCAGAGGCTCAGTGATGTAACAGCCGTGATTTACTCTTTGAGCTCTCTGAATACACAAACTGAATTCTAATAAAAGCTACCTAGTGCTTTATCACATTCATTCATATACGTGTATGTGTGTATGTATGTCTGTGTGTGTGTGTGTATATATATATATATATAAAATAACAATCCTGAAAGAGAGGAGACTGAGGTCAGTTTGGTCTGGGCTTCTCTGTTTTCCCCAGACTTGCTTTCCTGTGGTCAGCAAAGAGGCAGTTTTGCTAATTAGGACCCTTACTCAGACCAGGCAAGCGCTTGACCACGTACACAAACTATATGGACCTTGCCTGAGAGAATGCTATGTTACAGCAGGGGGATTACTGCTTACATTTGAAAAAAAGCTATATTGTGATAACAGTTACTTGAGAAACATCACATTAAGGCAAAGCAAGAAGATGCACACACATTTGGGAGAGATGACAACAGGAAATGGGCCAGAGGGCTACATGCCAGCAGACTTCCCTTAGGAACTTGGGATCATAGGCTCTGTGCTTGGCCCCTGGCCATGGAAAGGTCCCAAAGAAACAAGTTGATTAAAAGAGAAGAATAGCACTTATTTGGTTAAGAAGCATACTATGGCCCCTAAATCTGCAAACCTGAGGGAAACACAGTGGAAAGCACTGTGAGACTGAGAATAAAAGAAACAAGAAACTGAAGCAATGTCACCGAGAGAATCAACTGTGGATCACTTGATTGGACTCAGAAGAAAAGTGATATGAAAGACAAAACGGATTTCAAACTGACAAGTCAGAACAGCAATGGGAGACTGCCATGACTCAGACATCTTTTGAAGTTCCATTTAGCTAAAAGCAAAGTGTCTGGTACATTTCTGAATTCAGTTTGCTTACAAATGCATGTCCTAGAAATTGTTTGAAATTCAATTAATTCATTGAACATTGAATATAACCCTCTAGAAATAAGCTCAGAAAGGAGAGAGATGGGAAGAGTAAAATAAACTCTTAAAGAATTCTGACAGAAGTGGCCAGTGAAAGTGAAGTAGAAGTAATTAGAGATAAAGACCAAGTGATTTGCACATTTGTGATGACCCATGAAGTAGAGATTAGACATGACCAAACATGTGATCAAGACTGGCGAGGTGTGGTGGTTTGGGTCTGTAATCCTAGCACTCTGGGAGGCTGAGGCAGGAGCATCACTTGAGCTCAGGAGTTTGAGACCAGCCAGAGCAAGAGTAAGACTCCATCTCTACTAAAAATAGAAAAATTAGCCAAGTGTGGGACCTGTAGTCCCCGCTACTTGGGAGGCTGAGGCGGAAGGATCACTTGAGCCCAGGAGTCTGAGGTTACAATGATTTGTAATGATGCCAATGCACTCGAGCTGGGGTTACAAAGTTAGACTCTGTCTAAAAAAAAAAAAAAAAAAAAACAGAAAGAAAGAAAGAAAAAAAGACCAACAGTTTCCAACATCAAATGCTAGTTCATGCACTGGCTGCTTCATAATCACCTGGGCACTTGTAAAACAATATGAATTCCCACCTTCCCTCAGCTCCATAAATCAGCCCCTCTGAAGTGCACCTCAGGAGTATGTATTTTTAACAAGCATCTCAGATTATTCTGATGGAGTCACACGCAGGAACCACTGGCTGTGGGAAGACAGTGTTCAAAAAGTTTAGAGAACTAAACAGAATGACTCCAAGTTCCACATTATACAAGAAATATGGGAGAGGGAAGGGCTCTCAAAAGCAAGTCTCTGGCTGCATCCTCACACATGCTCCCCCAAAGCAGGGCACACACAGCCAAGGACACCACATGGGCCACCTAGGGAGTTCCCTGAGGAGCTGAGATGCAGAGAGCACACACCTAACCCAAGAATGGGGTTCAAAAATTGGCCCAGACTGGTAAGAAAGACAACAAAAGGAACTGAGGGCAATGGAAAAGGCTGCTTGAGCTCTGCTGAGGCCAAGAATAAAAGCTGGGAAGGAAGGACTCACTGCTGGAGAAGGTAGTACAATGTCAAGACATGACACAGAGGAACAGGGATGCTCAACTCCAGTTCTGTTTCTTCTGTCTCCAGCAAGAGTAACCCTGGCCGTGGGGAAAGGCAACCCCAGGCAAGAGAGCAGCGCAGACTGATTACCCAGCTGCTTCCAATTAGAATAGAGAGGCAGCACGCCAGAGTGGAAAGGGCCCAGGGTTTGAGTCAGACAGACTCAGGCCAAGCTCTTTCTCTTTCATCTCTTAGAGTCTCTGTTTTATCATTCCCAAATGGGGAATGACAATTCCTGCCTCAGGTTTGCCATGAAATAACATCTGTTCAGGGCTCAGTGGATGGCAGATAAACAGAAGTGCACAAAATATCACATGCCCAGGTCCTAGAGGGACAGCAATCTAGAAGAGCAGTCTCTGCATCAAGGAAGGCACAGGTCAGACTACTGGAAGAATATCACACTCAAATCTGGTCCAGGGCACACCTTAAAGAATACATTGAGAAGCTAGTGCTGAAACTAAGGAGACTGAATAGGAGCTTTAAAGGCTTGTGATCCACCCACATATTCAGCAGAGAACAGAGCACTCAGAGAGGGGATGAGGGACTTTCTAGAGCTGTCAGGAGTAGGGCAGATTGACTTCTTCCATGAGCTCCACAGGGAGAGCCAGGATCAGTGGGTACACATTCTTGGGAGGCTCTGATAGACAGCTGGAAAAGAATACAGGGGTGTCTTGCATTGTAACGAGCTCCCAGTCACAGAAAGCAAGGGCCAGGCAGCAAGGTTAGGGGGTGCTGCTGGGAGACTACTGTACCTGTGGATCAGTCCTGGGGAGCACAGTGGTGTATGTGGGTGTGAGGAGAGGGGTGGCCGGGTGGAACTGAGTCTGCAGAAGATTGTGACTATGGTCAAAGCCGTACAAGAATCATCTTTTAATCCAGAATATTTCCTCTTTATGAACAGTCCCATGTCACTCATATGTCTTGGTAATCAAATCAGTGCCTTAAAGCCTGAGGCTGTGTGCTGGCTGTGCTTCCACAGGAGCAGGTGATCCCTTACAGATGTGCCTTAGAAACACCTGTGGATGACCTCCGTGAGGCTGAGGAGGGACGGGGATGGCTAAGTGAAGATGCAACACAGCAGCCTCCATAGGAAGCCTTTCAATTCACCAAGGGACCCCACAAGCCCCGGGCCCAAGGGACTGTGTGTCCAGAGCACCTGGGCAGGGGAGCAGGCAGAAGACCTTTGCTGCACAGTTCAGGTGGCCCAAGGAATGGCTGCTCAGCTGAAGCACCCACTGCTACCAAGTGTAGATAATCCCTTTCTATAGATGTGGAGGCGCAGAAAGAATCTTCTTACTCATAACTGGAAGGGCAGAGAAGCCCCATTCTAACATATTGACATGAAAATATGAAACGATGCTCTCAGGCAGAAGTCAGCAAGCAATGAGGTCCAATGTCTCGTGTGGATGTGGAGGCAGGACACAGAGAAAGGAAATGCCATTGGCCTTACATTTCCCATCTAATGTTACAAATGGTGGTTGGGTGTGGCTGAAATCATGCTAATTATACAAATCTTCAGTTCATCATGTGCTCAACATTTATGTAGCGACCTGGAAACTTAATCCTCTTCCACAATGGGCTTCCCTGGAGAAAATCAGTTCTAATGGGATTTTTACAGCATGACTTGTTCATTAAAAGGGGACTGAGTGTATTCCTGTGTTTTTTTTAACTGCAACCTATCAGCACAAAAAGGATAAGAGCTGCCACACTCTGCTGTATGCTGAGACCATAACATCCCCCTTCCCAATGATTGAATCTAGATTGCTTTGTTAAGGATTAATTTCTCTGAACCTATAAAGTGGAGGTAATAATAATAAATCCTACCCCACAGATAATGGCGATGAAAACACATTATATAGCTGGATGCATATAAAAATTAAATGGGGGAGGAAGGTCTGTCTTTCCTCTTGTCCTCTTATCCCTTATGGATAAATATTTTAAGGTTATGAAAGCTATGACTTGCTAAATTAAAATGCTAGCAAACAGTGCAACCACAAATAGGTGATAGGGGCATGAAGCTAATGTACCTTGGGTTCTACAACCGGGGAGAGCTGGTTCCCATTGACACACTGTGGAGCAGCAGGATTTCAATTATGGGGAGAAAGAGAAACCTGTGTTAGTCACAAACAACAACTCAGGACCACCTGCCTGCTTCTATCTGAAAGGCTCACCCTCCGCTTCTCACCTCCAAGTCAGGTAATTACCACAAATGGCAGGAAACACAGGTCCCTGTCCAACTTCATGGACAGGCGTCCTGAGCAGCTGCCAGCAATATGACCAGGGCAGTGAGAGGCACATGAACAGGGGAGCAAAGCCGTACTGAATGAGGCCATGGTCCACGCTGACTCCAGCCTTCATGGCTTCTCCACTGTCACACCAGGGAGCTGGCCCCTCGCTGGAGACCCAGACATGGTATACGGTATGGGCTCACTGAGGGCTCTCTATCAGGCCAGGATGCCTCAGTCTCTAAAGACTAAGCTCAAGAGCCTGCGACCCTCTCCTGCAGCATGGGGTCCACCCACATGATCAAGGGCCAGCCCCATACAAGGAGCCACAAAGCCCTCCTCATATCTTCCTAGACTCTTACAATAGTTCCCCTCCAATAACCTAAATTATCCCTCATCTTACTCCTGGGATCACCTCCTTTATCCACTTTACTTCCTCATTCAAAATCTCTCTGATGCCCCCCTAGTGCCCTGGGGATATAGGGCCAGTATTCTTCAAGATCTTCTCAGGCTAGACCTGACTCATGGCTCTGAATTTACTGCCCCTTGCTCCGCACCATTTCCCCAAACCTTCCTGTGCCCACCAGAGTCTAACCAAGCCTTTGCCCAGCTCAACATCTTCTCTTAGCAACTCCAGGCAGCATTTTCTGACTTCTCTTTTCTCTAGGATGCCTTGGACCACACTCAAAATGTTCACATAACTCCTGCCTCCCTAAAAATTTTATAAAAGCCTCTACAAGGTAGGGTCCAGGACGTTGTCTGTATAATCCCAGCACCACACTGGTCCCATAGAAGTAACTCAGTAATCTTTAAGGATAGACTGTTGGGCTGACCTTATCCACAGATTCACTTCTTAAGTCTTCTAGACTACAAGAGAGTTTTTTCTGAGCTCTGGAAAAACACAAAACAAAGTGAACAAAGAAACAGTTACTGGAGAATGAGGTACATAATAGCACTCAGAGGACATTTCAAATGCTTAACCAGTAGTCTGTCTTGGGCTTAGGGTCACCACCAAGAAAAAAGTCACCCTCTCATAATAGCCATTGCGTATAAAATGAGACGGGCCCACCTTCTGGATGGCCTGGTCTGACAAGGTGCTGGTGAAGGCATGAGGGCATCACTTAAATCCAGAGGAAAAGTCCTTAGCATTGCTCAAAATGCTAGAAAACATTCAATTCTGTTGCATTGATGGGAGGTGACTATAGTGTGGTCATAAAAGACGACCAATATCTACAGAGCCAAAAGAGAGGAGAGGCATCGATGCTGGGCTTGCCCATGAGTCTAAGAGTGAGCCAGGCGGAGGGAGCTGGCATCTGCCTAGAGTGGACGAGCCCATCAGCCAGCTCCAAAGCACCTGCTTCTGCGACCCCTCCACCCTCTGCTCTGTCTCCACATGCTCTGTGCAGTCAGCTCAGAGGAATTGTACTCCCAGGGTCTATTTTGCAGAGAAGGGCACCAAATGGGTAAAGAAGAGGCAATGCCACCAGTGCTCACAAGGGTAACCTTGTGCCCAGTCTCCTTGGAGGTCATATTTTCTCAGTTTATACGAGCAAGTCAGCATCTTTATACTCGAGTCTCTTGTGACTCTGGGCAGTGTGAGTTCCTTGGTGTTGACATTCCCTGAGTGAACTCATAAATCAAATTTCTTATTCTGCAAAACAAAGGACTGGCCAATTGCCCTCTGTGACTCTGCCATTTTTCTCTGGGGCTACAGGCTCAGGGAAACAACGGCTGTCTGCAAAGTGGGCTCAGAGAGTGCAGGCTCTGGAGCCAAGGCAGCACGCTGGGGATGCTTCTGCCATGCTCATGACCATCTTCCCCTGACACCTTAGCTGAAAGACAGCCTGCTCTTGGCAGTGGAGCCTCCAGAACCCCCTCTTAAATGGGGCCCAATTTGAAAACATGTTCTAAAGTTCAGACATAGGGAACTACATATCGGTTTGTTTTAGAGTGAACTAGACAGCCAACTGACCTCAGAAGGAGCCCATTATAAGTTCATTGCTGTGAAACACCCCAAAGCAATTAGACCAGCTACCCTGCAAGGAGAAATGGCTCTCCCTACAAAGCCTGGATTGTCAAAGGGCTAAATTCACCCTGAGAACAGGAAAGAGGCTGACGGAAACCACACACATCACGGATGCTGTCAGCTCTCAGGAACACTGAAGGACGCATGAGTTGCAGCCACCTCTCCTCTGAGGCTCCCACCTCTGGCCAGTGACAGTGATCCAGACCCTCAACCTGTGGGAGGGGAAGCCCCTCTGCAGCCAGGAGAGAGAGGCCTGGTCTGCGACTGCCCTGACAACAGAAAGTGGGTGTGCCTAGGTGGCTGTGCTCACCGTGGACAGTCACGGTCAACTTCAGGAGCCCCAAGGGAGGCCTGAGAGCACAGTGGCTCTGGGGAAAGCTCAGTCCTCTTACCTGGTTTCCAGTGACTTCTGTGGCAGTGGAGGCGGCCCCGCTGTAGGGGAGCTACATCTTGGAGGCATCTGCACCAGAAACAGAAGAGTCACTGTAGAGGACAGTCAATGTTTGGGGACCACCTACCATCTTTTCCTCTTCTTTGGATGATTCCTTTTAGGGAGTTACTTTTCTATCCCTGGGTACAGTCATGGTGGATACACCACTATGGACGCCTTGCTCTTTCAAGATGCCAAGGGGGTTGGTATATCCATACATCTGGACCATCCTGCCTCTCCTCCCCTGGGCCCAGATCTTAGGTGATGTTCATGTCCCAGCAGTACAGTCCTGAGACCTGTGTCCCTGCTGCTCCTGCCCTTTCTGAGCTTGGTTTTCACCTTTTCCTTTCACTCAGTGAGCCAGTACACACCCTTTCAAAACATTCCTTTTGGCTTCGGTTATCCAGACTCAGATTTTCTTGCTTGCCATGAGAGAACCCTGATCCATACGGTCACTCAGCAAACATCAGCAACATCTACCACCTGCCAGGCCCTGTGCTGGGTCTGGAGCAAGCAATCCCACATCTGGGAGGCAGACAAGTAAAGTAGGATAAGAGAACAATGCAATGTGTCCTTACGCCACTGACACCTATAACATAAGATGTGAATAGAGGGAGGGAACCCCACCCTCTCCCTGGTGAGAAGGTTGGGAAGGGTTCAGAGGAAAGAACAGCTGAGCTCAATCTCAGGAAATGAGAATATCACAAGTGGAGCAAAGGTGAGCTAATGGTGGTGCGGGAGAACACAGTCCTATGTCTTCAGTATTGCACTGATTGAAAAGACTGGCTCTCTTCTCTGGAGCCCAGCATCTTCTTGGTCTGCTGTAGGCAGAACCCTGGCATTATAGTACAGTTGTTACAAGCCTGGGCTTTGTGGTCAGACAAGCCTTGGTTCAAGGCTAGGTTTCGCCATCTACTTGCAGTGTGACCTAGAGCAAATTGCTTACCTTCTCTGAATCTCAGCTTCATCACAGTAAAATAAGGATCTCAGTGGGGTGTCATGAGCAGTAAATGAAGTGAGCCACATACAGTGCTCATCACAGTGACCACACAGAGGTGTCAGTTACTGCTATTTTGTTTACCAGCAATCCAGGGTGCTTGTCCTGACTCGATAGGTGGGTCACTACATGATACTTTTGCTCCTCTCTTAATAAAAGGTTGAACTAGACAACCAAGATCCATTTCAGTCTGATCACCTGGAGTTTCATGAATCCTTTGGGCCTAAGATTGAAGCCCCTTCTCTACCTGAGGTCTGTATCTCTGAGCTTGTTTGCTTATTGTATCCAGCCTAAGTCCGGAGAAATCCATACAATAGGACAAGATTTTAAACAGACAAAAGAGGAGAGAAGGAAAATCTGTGTGCCAGTTATAGGGGCTGGAGGGGCTAACTGTGAAGTAGGTAGGTATCGCTTCAGAAGTTGCCATCATCCCTTTAAATGAGGAAGATATGTTCATTCATTCAACAAATATTTGTTGAATTCTACTGGGTATCAGGCATTAGTGCAGCCCCTGGACAAACAGTGGTAAATAAGACAAATACCACCTTTGGTCTGTGCTTACATTCCAGAAAAGAAAGACAAGCATAAATAAGAAATCCAATTAAAAGGAGAATTCTTGTCCTTGAAAGTTCCAGGATCCACCATCCCAACGAACATAGGCTGAGCCTCAGTCCCAGGCCCCGATCCTCTCTCTGGGGCTTGAGGTCCGTTGATCTGATTATCCACCTATCAAGATGTGTGCCTGACTGATGCCTAGCTGCATCCTTCCCCAAGCTCAGGGCATGTTCTAAGGACCTGCTAAAACCCTACGTTGTAGACAGAAACACAGTACCTCTTGTTTAAATAAGTCTTCGGGGCCTTTATTTGTAGCATTCCACTTTCTGAAACTTCCCTCCAGTTCTTCTTCGTTGATTGAGAGCGTTCTCTCTGAAGGCCCTGGAATCATTAATGCAGAAGGGGTGATCACTACAGCGTGAATTGCTCAGAAACCTACAATTGTACCACAAAATCCTAACATTGTTTCTCCCTCATTAAGAAAGACTAAAATATATAAAGAGACTATTAAGAAGGTGATTCAGAAGGTTCTTCAAGGCATCTGAGCAAGGGCTGTCATCAGGGTCACTTCAAGGTCAAAGCTCATCTGCAGAACAGAGGTCAGGGATCCCCTACCTCCAACCTTCTCACTCCTAAGCCACAGGCAATCAGGCCCCAAGAGTAACTTGAACCAAGATCTCAAGGATTAGAGAAAACAGGGTTGTGATGTGGTTGAGGGTGAGGAGAGCTGGCAGAGGCCCTGGGCAGTGACCAGTCAGCCGCACCCCAGGGGAGGCTTGGCTTCTTCCTAAGAGTTCGGCCAGAATCAGGGGTACCTGAATACCCTTCAAAGCGCCCTCTTTTGTAAAACTGCTGTTTCCTCAGGATCTGTGATGGGAGCCCAGGTCAATGGCATGAACAAAAAGGAGGGCAGCCTGGCATAGGCACAACCCTGTCCACGAGAACGCCGATGCTGCCTGCATTGCATTCAGTCTTGGCAGCAGATGAGAAACACAGCAGCTCTCCCTGTCCTGTGATTTCCTGTGGCAACCCAGGCATCCAGTGACTCAAAGAAGGCTCCCAGAGGGCGCTCTGAGCCTGCTGGGGAGTTTTAGCTTCTCTAGGAGGTGGACAAGCCCTGATCCCCAGTGAGGGCACTGGGTTGATTTTTGATCCAGGTTTGACTCCACTTGCTGCCTCTAAGGGGTGTCCGGATAAGATGCGCAGGAAGCCCTCCCAAGGGAGGTGACCTGGATAGTTCCTGAAAGTTCTAGCTGACTGCCATTTGATAAAATTTCTGGAAACCAACAGCTGCCAATTTTCCACCATCCAGGAAAGTCTAAATAGCTCCATTCTCCTAGGGGGATCTTCTCCAAAATGGAGGTAAAACATCTTCTGGCAGAACTGCCCCTGGAATTAACACAGCTGATGGAGTATCCTTCAAAGGAAATGGTAGGATCACCCTTGCTTTTACCTTGAGTTGCCAGCACAATCTCCTTCACTCTTCGGTACTGGTTTAACAACCCCGTAAGCTCCTCTATGCGACGGTCCTGGCACAGTGTGAGAGTAGATTTAGATTAACGCCACCACTGGCATCTCAGATGATTGCATTTTGGGGTCCAGGGTATGTTCAGGGCACAA
The DNA here is from genome assembly GCA_963574885.1 of Lepilemur ruficaudatus. Lineage (NCBI taxonomy): Eukaryota > Metazoa > Chordata > Mammalia > Primates > Lepilemuridae > Lepilemur > Lepilemur ruficaudatus. The sequence continues at coordinate 18,596 of CAUYRT010033134.1, forward strand.
CAAGAAGAAACCCCCTGTGGAATGTATGGAATACTCCAAAGGAAAAGCATATCCAGGCCCCATCTCATAGAGCTGGGATTTCAGTGGTCTGCCCCATAGGCCACTTATGCAGGCACTCGTGACTCTGCCTGAAGGCTATGAGTCACCAGTAACTGAGATATCCTTCACAGGGCTCAAATATTTTAAGCAGCATCAAACTCACTGTCTTCCTACCCTCCTGAAGTAGCCACGAAATCTGCCTCCTGGTCTGAGTATAGCCCTCTGGAGCTACACAAAAAAAGACTAAAATAAAGCTGTCATATTTATCCCAACATCCTCACCTGTTTCTTAGGCATCTGAGATACCTTATACTACAGAGGAAATTCCCAGAAGACATCGTATCTTTTAAGGCAATGGCCTAGGGACTTGGGAGGCCACATAGATTCTGGACAAACCCGGGTATGAAACCTGGCTCTGCTATTTACCAGTTACCTGACTTTGGGCAAAATTGTTTAAGTACTTGGAGTCTGTTTCCTCATTTGTAAAATGCAAGGTTCTGATCCTCAGAGATGATGTTTATACCAGCTAGGTACTCTTTATTTATAGAGGTGGCTATTTATGATTATGCTGGAATTAGATATGAAGAATATAGAGCTACTGGGTAAACTGAGGCATCATATGCTGCCCAATGTCTCTGATGGTTCTATCGTCAGGTTGTACACATGGGAGACTGCTAGGAGTCTCAGCAGGAGCTATGACACTGGCAGTAACCACAGCGGTATGTTCCCCTGCACCAGCAGGGACAGGCAGTGCTCTCATCTGCCTTTAGGAGATACCATTTAGGCAAAGTTCCCAGGCATCAGGGCAAAAACAGGTGCCCTGAGGCCAAGTCTCTAGGAGGCAGAAGCCATTCTCCTGACACATCCTGTGACAGTGCCATGATACACACGGCCCTGTCCAGAATATCAGAGACCAGTAGGGACCAAACAGACTAATGGTATCAGCAAGGAAAGGACAGGGCTGCCCAATGACCGACCATCTTACCTTATCTTCATTGGCAGCAAGCAAAGTTTCCATCCCCTTTTTCAGACATTGAATTTCTTGGTCTAAAAAAATACAGGTGTAGAAATATTTATATAAATGCAAATAGTTATTCACACATGCTAAGATGCTCCTCAAGTTCAAACTTGAAGACTTTTTATGTGAACACGGCTCCTTCATTTCTTTAAAGAGGCCAGGATGGTGTCTAGCATAGAGTCAGTTGCATTAAATATTTGGTAGACTATTAAATGAATGAACCTAGTATTTTGTCTTCTCTTTATAGACTTTTTTTTTTTTTTTTTTTTAAGACAGAGTCTCACTCTGTTGCCTGGGCTAAAGTGCAGTGGGGCATGATCACAGCTCACTGCAATCTCAAACTCCTGGGCTCAAGCAATCCTCCTGCCTCAGCCTCCTGAGTATCTGGGACTATAGGCTTGCGTCATCACGCCTGGCAAATTCTTTGTATTTTAGGTAGAGACGGGGTCTCACTCTTGCTCAGACTGGTCTCAAACTCCTGGCCTCAAGCAATCCTCCTGCCTTGGCCTCCCCAAGTGCTAGGATTACAGGCATGAGCCACTGCACCCGGCCTTCTCTTTACAGACATCTACAGGCAACATCAAAATGCCATGTACTCAAAGGTGATGCAGAGAAACCCAAAAATCTTTCACAGCCAATGTCTCCTAAGAATACAGACATTCTTATCCTTTGCCACTCAAGTAGGCATGTGCCTAGGCTGCTGACTGGTTTTGAAGAAAATCATACAGGTGACAAACTGTAGGTAGAGGACTATTTAAAAGAAGGGAGAAAAAAGTCTACAGCTGAATGGAGACTGGGAAATAAAAATCATGTGAAAGAGTTGGGTCCTTGGCTTAATTTAAAATGGTACCATCAAAATTGACTAACAAATGTTTAGACGTATTGATAAATACATTAACACAAACACTATGGTTAAGAAAAAACAATCTTATTTCATCATAAACCTATAGAGTTTCCCTATAGGCCAAGCGATCTGTCAGTCTCTGGTGGAAAACTCATGGCTCTCACTTTCAACCCAGCAGGGACTCTCTCAACTTCTTTCCTAACTGTTCTGGAAAGCCACGTCAAAGGCCAATGCCTAAAGGAGCTGGAGGTCATTTGCCATATACTCAGACATCTAGGAATAGGCACATAGCTAGATTTTCCAAAGAAAGATCTATACCCATCCCTAAACTGGTCACTGCAAAGGGAATAGGGCTGTCTACATAAGAAAAGTACAGGACACAAGGGAACAAATGTATGGGCATCCCATTTCCTTTTGGGATGCTTGTTATACCCAACAAGAATAGCAACAGTAGATCTATAGACTTCGTGTAAATAGTCGTGGGGATTCATTTTCAGAGTAAACTGGAGAGTGCTTGCTGGTTATCTTAGGCTCCTGGCAGCCACCATCAGCTCTGCAGCTCAGTTTGCAGGGACCATAGCTCCAGACAAAGACTGGCAAACCTGGATTCGCTTGTCAGAACCCAACCTGAGTAGCAAATGACCAAAGGACTGGCTCAAGGAGATAGCCAGGGGTGGGTGGAGTCTGGAAGGCTGGGACTGTGGGAAAGCATGGGGTAGAAAGGGAAAGCTGCCTGGCCTAGAGGTCATGGTGTGGGGCACTCTCTGCCCAGGGTTGGCAGCGGAGATAGTCCAGGCTATCTTAGTAGAACTCAGCCTCCACAGGCAGGCCTTGGCAGGTAGGTGACACAACCAACGGCTTGAGAAGACACCGAGAGAGGCTGGGGAAGAGATGAGCATGTTGGCGCTAATTTCCTTCCCCAGCCTAAGCCGTAGTCCCGTGGCTTCCAGACCCCAGGTGGGCTAAGCAGTGCTGAGGCTGAGAAGAGCCCAGGTAGTGGCACTAATCCATGGGACAATATGATCTCCTCCAGCACTACTCTGCAGCCTAGTGGTGAGTGGAGAAGTTGAGGGTGTGTGGTTACTTTCTATATATGGCAAACAGGTGTGAACATAAAATATGTGTTCATAAGAGCAGCTGAGGATTTACCCTCTATTTCTAATCAGCAATACTTGAACTCTTCAGGGACCATTCACCAGCCTTCACTTATTCAGTAAATATTTCTGAGGATGAGGAGCCTACAATGGGCTGAATATTGTGTTGGGTTCTGGGGATGCGTTCTTAAACAAAAAAGATATAGTCTCGGCCCCAGAGTGGAGATGATAGTCTATACCATGAGATCTCCCAAAACACAGCACTGGTAAGTTACAATAAGTGCTGTGAAGGAACAAGAAGGATGTTGAGTTAGAGAACAATAGGGCTGGGGCACCTACTTGAGGTAGGGTGGCTAGGAAAAGTCTGAGAGGTAACATTTGGAATCGCAAGGATGAAAGAGAACTGATTTGCTTCTGTAACCTCAGGGTTTTGTTCAAATGTCAGGTAGTTATCCATGAAATGAATGAATAAATTGCTAAAGCCTCCCCTTTGGTGATGGCACAGAAACAAGGCCTTTCAATCAAATCAAAGAGCCAGGTATTTCCTACATTCTCAGTAAAAGCTGTAAAAGCTCCAGAGGCGGCTGCACAGAGCTTCAGTTAACACTGCATATCTGAGAAGAGCCTTCAGAGCTGAGCCCTCTGGTTAGGGGAGGCTTCCATGGCTATGATTCCATAACAGAGCTGTGCTTTATACACGTGTGTGTGCACACACACATGTGCATCCACTCACTTGGACATGCTCACACACAAACATGCATGTACATGCACATTAGCATGCCTACACTCACAAGGATACACACACACACTCATAGGCACACAGGCCCACTTATAAGAGTGTGCCCAGGGCCCAGGACAACCGCATCCTGTCTCAGTCAAGCCAGTTACCTCTCTCTGCATGGTCACCGTGGAGAGCTGCCGTCCGGGAGAGCTGGCTGTGCAGACGCTCAATTTCTGCATCTTTCAAGGCCACCTGCTCTTGCAGCTGGGCTACCTCAGCCTGGGAGAACAACAGAGGATCCCTGCCAGGTCAGAAGGACTGCCAAACCATGAAGAAGTACCTGCACCAGAGTCCAGAGCCTACTGGGCCCCAGCACACATCAGGAGTTAGGAGCAGAGGGGAGCAGCAGGAGGGGCCAGTTGCCTTCCCCACAGGGTGGACCTAACTGAAGGAACTCACTCTTCCAGGCCGTTCAGGCCCCGCCTACTCTCTGGCCATCAACCTGATCCTTCCCCTGCACTCTCCAACTTGACCAGGCTCTTTCTATGCTCTGCTGTGTGGGGCCCAGATGCCACTGAGGCCCAAGGAGCTGGGACTGTGTACAATGGGAGGGCTGTCCTCAGTGCTTAGATGGATATCCTCTTTCTGGACATGGTTTTCCTTCTCCCAAGATATTCACCCAACAGCATTTCAATATGCCACTGTGACAGATGCATGTGGCTTTCATCTTCCCGCCTCATACAGGAAATACAGTGGAAACCAAATCATTGCTGGTAGACAAAGGGTGAGCCAAGTGCTCCCACCCTCAACGCTCTCCCATACTTTGGGCAGTCATCACCTCTGCCCACCCTCCAGGCCCATGTGCTCACTCACTCACACAGACATGTGTACAGGCACGTGGCAGTGCTTAGCAGACACATTTTTGCAAAAAAAAAAAAAAAAAACATGTAAAGAACATGTAAGTGCAAACACACATTCTCATATGCACACAACACGGGCAGCTGCCTTGGATGGTTCTCATGTCTCCACTAAGTATAGCAGGTGGAATTTCACACTCAATGCTACGTGTGGGTGTCCATGCTTTCCCATACTCATCAGAAGCTCAGAATTGCATAGGTTCCATCCCAAGAGGTACCTTGGTTTTAGAGTCAAACTTGGATGCTCTCATTTTCTAGTTGAGTGACCTTGGGCAAATAAGTTAACCTTTCTGAGTCTCGGCTCATCTATAAAATGGGAAAAATAGCACCTACTTCATGGGAGTGTAGTGAGGACTGAGTAAGACAATGGTTGTAACAACTTAGCCCAATACTTAGTACATATTAAATGCTCAATAAATGCTACTGCTATTGCTCATCTTGTTCCTTCCCTTATGGATAATCAGTTCTCTGAGCATCAGCTAAATAAGAAAGTGGTTGAGAACTGACCCCTGAGCCAGTCAGTGGAACACAGAGCAAAGGATCCTACTCTGGCCACCCACTCCCCACGTGGGGGCCCAATCACGTTCCACATTTGGTCCTCAAGGTTATGTTATGGACTGCCTATTCCCACAGTGGCCCAAGTTAATCTCTAAACAACCCCAAGTAACAAAATGAGCACTGGTCCTCCTGGGGGACAGCCTTGTGTTCCGTTTCATTCCTGACTGAGCACCCACCCTGTGTCAGCCCCCACACTTGCTGCTTTATTACATCAAACCTCGCTCAATCCTCGCCAGAAATCATAGGAAGAAGCAATATCTCTGCAAGTCACTGGGGAGAAAACAGTAGTAGTAGGATTCGGTATCAAAGTCACAGAGCTGCTTAGTGATTGGGCCAGGATGCAAACCCTGAGCTGCCAGCTCCAATGCCAGGGCTCCAACCCCACCCACACCGGCCTGCCTGCTTCTGAGTTAACAAGACAGAGGAGGGCCCCTCTTATGAGGCTTGGGCTCCCTTCCCTAACATCTCCCAAATGGGACAGGGATAAGCATGTAAAGGAAAAAGAGGCGACAAGGGGCAGGGTTTCCTTTTTTTTTTTTTTTTTTTTTGAGACAGAGTCTCACTCTGTTGCCTGGGCTAGAGTGCCATGGCATCAGCCTAGCTCCCAGCAACCTCAAACTCCTGGGCTCAAGTGATCCTTCTGCCTTAGCCCCCCAAACTCCTGGGCTCAAGTGATCCTTCTGCCTCAGCCCCCCGGGTAGCTGGGACTACAGGCATGCGCCACCATGCCCAGCTATAGGGTAGGGTTTCCTTACTCCCAAATTCACCGTGAAGCACTGCCCCTCTGCTCTGGTCTCCACCCCTAGAGGCCAGAGAGCCGGGCCCTGCTGTTCCAAACTGCTTGCTGAGACGTGCAGCCACATGCAGCCACGTAGCAGCTTTTCAGAACTCACTCAGGGCCGAGGTGCCCATGGGCTTATGATTCATGGTGGCAGTGGTTTCTGAAAACCTTAGCCTTGGGACTCTCAATGCAAATGCCTCTGGGCCAGACATTGCTACAAGGGCCAGACAATTCTTGGAAGAAATTCTCTTAACCTTTCTTGCATGTCTCCATGGCCATTTTTCCCTTTCTTTGCAGACAGGATGGGTGCTGGTCTGTATTAGGAATCTGGATCTTGACGCTTGTCTGCTGGCCTCACGGTTAGAACTCAGCGATGCGAGCCTGTCAGACAGAGCCCAGCACCTGGCACTATGAGGTCTCTTCTCCCTGAAGCCTGCCTTTGGGGCAGGACATCTAGGCATATACATCTAGTGCCTAGCCCCTTCTTGGCCCAACTTCAGTGAGGTGCTACAGGGTGCAGCAAGAGGAAGCAGATTCAGTTATTGCACTTTAGTGGCTCATAATATTGCAGGCTTTCCCCCTGAGGAGTTTTCCTGAATCACATCTGAATCACTGGTACATCCTCACATAGTAGGGTTGATCTGCATTTTCAAACTTAAGCTACTGGAAAGCCTGAGTTTGGACACAGACCCTCCTCACAGGCCTCCATGCTTTCTCGGTAAGCATCAGAACCGCCTCTTACCTTAGTGGCCTTCAGCTTCCACTCATACTGATTCCGTTCATTTTCCAGCTCTTCCACTTTGATTTTGAGGTGCCTGAGCTCTTGCAGTAACTCCTGGAGGGATGAAGGACAAAGACAAATTCATGATGGTTAAAGGATGCGCCTGGATCTACAAACCGGGTTAATCTCATGCACAGAGGATGCAGCGACTGCATCAAGCTCCAGGCGGCAGCTATCATCTTTAAACATGGCCCTGTTTCACAAAAGCTGTGTAGCTATTTAAAAATAAAGGCCAGGGAGTTCCTGACATAGAAAGTGAAAACTTTAGCTGGGCATGGTAGCCCGTGCCTGTAGTCCCAGCTACTTGGGAGGCTGAGGCAGGAGGATTGCTTGAGCCCAGAAGTTCGAGACTGCAGTGAGCTATGATGACACCACTGTACTGCAGTCCAGGCAACAGAGTGATGCCCTGTCTCAGGGGGAAAAAAAAAAAAAAGTGAAAACTTTCCTCTTATTTTTAGAACCTTTTCCACCTGCCCCTTTCTCTGACATCTGTGTCCTCTGTGGGGTGCCAGCATCATGCACACGTGTGTAGGGGGCCAGGCAGGTAGCGCTTTGGAGTGGGAGGAACAGTGATGCTGAAATGAGGCAGCTTCTTCCCTTCTGATGCAGACAAAGTAGTGGGAAGCAGGCCGACTGGGAGCATCTTTTTGTGCTAGGCGTGGAGGAACCCAGAGGAGGTGGTCAGTGGTCCTGGAAGGCTTCACGGAGGAAGTGACAGGCAGCAGGATAGAAATGAAACACTACATGCCAAATGCAGATGCCAGTACGGGTGTTCCAGTTCAGAGCAGGAGGTTGGTTTGAAGAAAGAAGGGAGGAAGAAGGCATCCAGGGATGGGGAGGGATAAGAGATGGAAAGGCAGATAACCCATCGGGCTGGAGCAGAGGATGGGTACGGGAAATGAGGCTGAGGAGTTAAGGTGAGTCCCTATGGTAAAGGGGTGAGAGTTTAAGGGGTTCTGATGCCATTCTCTGGACAGCAGGGAGCCATAGAAGGTGCCCAGTGGGGAAGTGATATTTAAACATTTGCCCGTGTTCATGTAGCTAGTAAGAGGTGGAGCTGGAATTCAAGCCCATACCTTCTGACTCCAGGGGCCCTGCTTTTGAAGTTACCCCTTGAATCAAGAAGATTCTACCTAAGCACCGTGGTTTTAAGCAAGTTTCCCTTAACAATTGGTCCTGCTGATTAGTTCCTATCAGAAGAACTGGCATAATGCAGTTATTTCCATAGGCTTTCTGAACTCTAAACTCACACAACAAATGTCACCCTTAACATCTCCCTGTGGAGGTCACACAGGCATCTCAGGACTGTCATGCCCAAGGGGAACCCTTAACTTCCCTCTAAGTCACCCCCATCTCACCAAATGGCACATCTGCCCATCTAACCCCCTGAGTCAGAAGCCTAGGATCCCTCCTTGGCATCTCCTCCTCCCTCTTCCCCTCCAGGCCTTACTAATTCCACTCCCAGGAGGACAACCCGAATGTCTCATTTCTCTCCAACTCGACCACCACTGCTCTGGCCGGCAGTTGGTGTCGGCAGCCTGGACATTCTGTTTGTTGGATGCCCCTCTGTTGTCTCGCCCCTCTCAAATCCATTGACCCTCCCAAGCATTCAAGGGAACAATATGATTAAAATACAAATCTGACCGTGGAGCTTCCCTGCTCCTCAGAGCTATAAACTTTAAGACGTTTCCAACAGCCAGGCCTCACTGAGCTCCCCGCCTGCCTCTTGGGTCACTCTTTGTCCCCAGTCATGTGCCAGTCACAGTGGATAGCATTTAGCTCCTCTTCCCAACTTAGGCCTTCACAGACACCATTCCCTCTAGAACTGTCTGCCAGGTTAATGTCTGCCGGTCCTTCAGGCCTCCCTGACCAAAGCTATCCCGACCTTCACACTATGCCAGGAGTGCTACACTCTGCTATACTCTCCATTGCACTCTGTGAGCCTCCTACAAAATTCGCAATCAAATGTTCATTTGTATAATTGCTAATGGCCAGTTCACCTCCTATACTGTTAACGCCGCAAGGCATTTGCCAGCCTCTGATTATCTATTAACAGCAATACACACAGTAAGCATGTGCTGTTTGTCAGTGAATAAACACATGAAGCTCAAATCATCATTTCACTGGCCTGGAGGTCTTGGCATTTTGAGACAATCCGCCATAAGTGATATTGTTTACACTTGAATTTTGTAGGATAATTTATTAAGACTGTCTCATAGCTGAGGTGAGCATCTTTTGATGCTCATTTTAAAAACTATCTTCCAAGCTAAGGTTACTGCATCTGTAACCTGCATCACTGAACTCCAAGGCCTTAGTTATCTGCTTTGACTTGCAGCAGGTCCAGAATCATTTCCTGAGGGGCTCCAACACCCAGAAGTCGGGGGTTCTTCCACTCAGGCTTATATCCTAGCCAGGCTACTCAGTTTGTCCTGAGAGGACACCAGGCCTGCTGATAACAGAATCAGAAGCACACAGGCTACTACTGCCTGAGGGATGGCCACTGTGAGGACACAAAGGCCATGTTCTCTGGGCTCTTGTGACCTCTTTGGCACATCCTCCTCCTCCTATGCTATTTGTTGCATGTCTTTGGCTACAAACACTGGTATGTATTTTATCCTCCTCTAGAAGTCTTGCTGGAATTACCCACTCAACATGGGACATGCCCAACACCCTCCCAGCGCCTCCCTAACCAAGTCTACATTTCACATCTTGACTTGTATTTTTTCCCCTGCCTTTAAAGTAGTAGGAAATCTTCTCCACCTAACCTCTCCCTCAATGCCTAAGTCTGGGTGGAGATTTTCCACAGGTTCCATGATTGAGCATGGATCATGGTAACTTCCTTCAGAGCCCCGGCACACATGGTAGTGCTCATGGCTATTCTGATCTCAGATTTTTTTGGGGGGTGGGAGGGCCTCCAAGTCCTCTTCAACAATAGGCTCATCTCTGGTGCAGCTGCCAACACCCGGCATCAGCAAGGTCACGAGGGCCATGTCACCCCCGTGTGAGGGGCCAAGTCCAGAATCCTAGTCAAACACACTCCACATGGCCCAGAGGTTCTGAAATTACCCTGATGTCATTATGTGGGAGAAATATTCCTAGAAATTCAGATGGTGATTTAATTGTTCACAGCAAATGGAAACTGGTGATTTATTTTCTCACTGAGGGCAAACCTCTTTAAATATAAACTCGAAAGGATGCTTTTTCATAATGCTAATTTTTTTTTCTTTTAAAAAAAAAAAGAGAGAGAGAATCTCGTGAAATGATTCACGTTTCCAGTCCAGGAGGGGGAATCAGGATCTGAATCACATATCTGGGCAGAGAATCCTGAGGCTTCCTTTTGCACAAATGTCCCATCACGCAGAGCATCTGGCACACCTCCTTTCCCAGCCCTAAGGGAGATGAGTGCCACCTGTCTGAGGGTTGGCCTCACCTGCTCGGACCCTGCTCAGTGAGGGTCACAGAGCTTACATCCCAAGAGGAATGAGTGAGTCCCAGCTCTGCCCAGAGGTAACAACAGACTCATGCTAAGCACTGCACTCTGTTCTGGTTAAGAGAAACCCCGGTCGCTCCGCCAGTGCAATGCCCCACACACGCATGCTCTGATATACTTAAGTGTGATTCCTACAGGTGACCCCTCCCAACGGGCACAGTCCTGGCTGCAGGGCTGGGGCTCGGCCACACCGTCACCAGCCGCCATCTCCTCAGGGTGGTCCCTACTGAGTAACAGGCGCTCTTGAATCTGCCTGTGGATGTCCAGCTGCAGCCTACACATCTGCTCCTGCAGCTCACTGATCACATTCAGAACCGACTGTAGGAAGGAAAAGAGAGTAGAGAAAAGCACTCGAGGTCAGACAGAACTCCTTAAGAGAGTAGCACAGGAGGCAGGAAGTGTGCAGAGGGTGAGCAGCAGGTGACTCCCAGCGGTCACTGTCGATGGCCATCCACTGTCTTCGCAGGAACCATAAGACACAGCATTTTTCCTGAGGCCTGTCCCATCTGGGGGCCTGTCTTGCAGTTTGAACAAACCCCCAACAGCTTCTTTGTGTCATACCAGATGGCCACCCTTGCATGTCAACATGTGAGGCACAGAGTCTAGAAGAACCCTTCATTCAAGAGGCAATGGCAGAGATGGGTGCACAGCAGGGACACACACTCAGAAACATCCCCTCTACCCACGTGTCAGTGCTGTACATGCCACTCCCATGCTCAAACACCCAATATGTCAACACCTGTACACAGGTGACATATACAGCACATATCACACTCATACATAGTATGTCCCCAATCCTAAACACATTCAGGTGCCAATATGCGTATTTTGGCATTCTTCCTATATTTCTCTATCCCGTCTACAAGACTATCCCAAGCAACGTTTTTGCGACACTTCATTGTTGTGGATTCTCCTGGGACACATTCCCAGCCAAACCAATGAGGTCAATCTGATGTGACTCCCTCTTAGAGGACACGGATCCCTACTTTGTCTTCTAGCTTCTCACAAACCATCACAGGGTTGACCCCAAACTCAAGAGACTATTGCACCTATCAAAGGCATCAGTGGAATTGAATCCATTCTTGCATCTTATCAAGAACATAGTGAAAAAATAAAAAGGCTTTGTATCGTCCTCAGCATTGTCCTTTTGCTTGGGCTTCGCCCTTCCTGATACTGGTCATGCAGGTGCACTTTCATCCATCCTTAGTATATGTCCTTTCTATCCTTTGTACAAGCCCCTTTGAAAACCAGTTCCTCTCAAGTTACCTCTAAGCTCTTCCTTTTTATTGGTATTATTTGAGGCTGCACAGTCAGAATTATATTATTTTTAAGCAGTTAAATATCAAGTCATCTCCTCTTCTAGAGTTCGCCATCCATTTTATTTCTATACTTTCAAAGTTACGACTACCCAAGTCTACAGTGCATGTCTGTCTATGCCTACTTTTTCCTGACACTTGTGTTCATGAACTTGCAAATGACAATGACCACTTTCTCTCAAGGTGCCTATCACTTTTACTTCATAAACGACTTTCTGCCTTTGCAAAATATTGGAACTAGAATGGCAGTTTTCCTAGTTTTGTTTCCTATTCTCTGAGTAGAAAGTAAGCAAGTGAGAAAATCAAACTTTCAGATGCTCCAGTATTCAGCTGGAGATCTTCAGAAGCTATCCAATAGTGGCTGCTCCCCTCCCTCCATGATGGTCCCTTGTCTGTGTCAATCAGTTTGGGGACCAGGAATGCATCGATTTTCTTCCCTCGGCTCAATGGGACTACGTGGTGCCCCCCACACTCCTGGGCCTCTCCCCAAACACATGTTGCAGTTTTTCAGTTTGCGTTTAGCCTCAGGCTTGGCAATGCAACTTAGCTTTGTGATTCCTCATCTCCAGGGCCAGCCCATCTCCTCTCTTAACAGGTTTGTTTCTCTCCTGTAGGCAGACCCTTCTGTAGCTCTGTTCTGTTCTTGGGTCCCACATCATGAAGTCCAGGTGACATTTATGAGGTTATAATTGCTCTCCTGTGTTGTAAGCTTAGCTCACTTTGTCTATTATTCCTGCTTTGCCAACCATCAGTGTTCTTTTTTATGGTTCTTTTCTATGTGAAACTGCTGGGCACCTCCCATAATCATAGGTGCTTCCCCTCCTGTTTTACCTGTTAATCTTGTACACAGTTTTTCTTAGTTCTTTCTCTCTCTCTCCCTCCCTTCAGGCGCAGTTTAATATTGTCCTAGCACTCTTATATATTGCATTGCTGATGGGAACATAACCTCTATATTCTACAGAGGAAGAATCTGGAAATATCTAAGATTTTATGTGCATGTACCCCGCGAGCCATCAATTCCACTTCAACATCCTCATGTGTAGACAAGACTATTCGCTACGGCACTATCTATAATAGCAAAAACTTGGAGATAACGTAAATGTCCACTGAGAGAGAACTGGTTAAATAAATGAGGCTATAGCCAGGTAGTCGAACAATATGTACACATAAATATGAATGAGAAAGTTTTTTTAAAACATAATTGGTAAGAATGCCGACTTCTAAATTTAAAAAGGAAAGGTCTAGAATAGTGTACATTTGTATAAAAATGAGGGAAAGAATGTATGTGTGCGTGCGCGTATGTGTATATACATGTCCACATGAATTTGCTTGTCCACGCATAAAATAACTCTGGGAGGATTTAAGGCACACTGACACAGCACTGGTTTCTGACTGCTGGCTGGAGGACGCATATTGAGAAAGACTTTTGCTATAAACTCTTTTGAACTTTTGATTTTTGAACTGTGGGAGTGCATTTCCTATATTAATGAAAATAAATAAAGTCATTAAAATAAAAACAACAATAACATAATTCTCCTCATCAGGCCAGCTCATCGCTGAGCAAACACAATCTTCCCGCCCTCACTCTGTACCCTAAGTCTGTCATTCTGGTTGTGCCAGTTCAGAAATCAGAGTCCCTCCCTTCCAAGGTACTAATCATATGAAGACAGAAGGGAAGATGGCGCCACCACTTGTGCTGTAAAACATTCCATCCTCTGCCAGGAAATACTAAAGATTCTCTACGGTTCTCTTGTGCACACGTATATCCCTCACCAATTGGGCTGACTCCACTTCCTAGCACATCTCGGACCCCTGCTCCCGTCTTAACAGGCTGTTCTGGTAACTCTGCACAGGATCCCCTGGGTGCCACAGTGGGATCCAGCAGAGGCCCCTTGCACCCCCAAAGCACAGGGAAGCCAGACTCCCCTTCTCCAAGGAAGAGCCACCCAAGCAGCATGCCCCTGACATAACTCTGCTCTTGTGTGCCACACGGAGGCTTTCGTTCGCCTCTGGATCTCTTTCTTTCATGCTCCATCCTCCTTATTCTGGTATTTACTTTCCAAGTCAATCACTTTCCCACGGTCCCACTTTTCTGGAGTAAATTTAATTCACTCAATCTTGGTTATCCTGAAATGACCCAAAACCACTGCAAAAAGGCTGATGAGAAAAGGTAAACAGGAAACCCAGGAATTCACCCACATCTCATTTGCTGCTACTGACCGACTCCTGAGCAAAGCTGGCCATCAGGAAGCCTGTGCCTCCAAGGCCTCTGGTCTTACAGAACAACCGCCAGTAATCATTTTCACAACTTGGGACAGGCAACAGGACACTGGCTTAGGCTATGATCAGAACCAGAGCAGAAGCAGCAGTCTGCAATGCTCTTGTCAACAGCATGCTCTTTTTTCCATTAAAACATAAAACGGAATTTCAGGATAAAGCCTGAGCTACACTGAGGAAGTTTATTTCAGATCTGGCTACCTCATACCTCAAAATAAAAAAATGCCCTGCCCTTTCCAAACCACAAGCAATCAGCCCTTAGGCTAAGCAAATTCACTGGAAGAAAACAGCAGCAGTATCGTACGGGAAGCAGCATTCCCTTTACTCATGCAATTACAGCCTCCTGGTGACCTTAGCAAAATGTCCCACTCAGAATAAACAACATGACAACAGTGCAGCTTACACAGCACTCCATGGTTTTAAGGCCTGGTGACCCAGACAGTCACAGATAGAGGCAGAAGTTCTGGGCATACCAGCAAAGATTATGCTCAATTACAAGAACGAGGAATTTGTTTCAGGTCATGTGGCTGCTCACTGATTTCACAGGTTTGAACAGCCTACGGAATTCCTCCACGTGGAAACCTAATATTTGTACTAGCAACTGGGAAGGGCTGTTATCTGGTAGGACTGAGGCCAGAAGCTCAGGGTCTATGTTGCCTCATGCATGAAGCCTGATGGAAAACCAAAACGAAAAAAACCAAAACACAAAACCCCTCAGATTTAAAACAATCTTTCAGAAAAGAAAGGAAAAAAAACACAAATAGTAAAAGGACTGTGTTAGTGATACTTGTTCCAGAAGTGGGAGCTCTCCCTCCTTCCTGCCTTCCCTATAAACGGATTGAGTTCTCCGAGCTTGGTATCAACTCTGCAGGCTTCCACAGGGGGACCAATTCTTACATACTCCCACACATGGATCCCTACGGTGACTGGTGCAGAACTAGGCATGCGACCCAAATTGGCCCATGAGATGCAATCCTGGGGCTTTTGCCAGAACCTCTGGGAAAGAATGTCTTTCTCTGCAGGGGTTGCTGGGCTGGCAGGAGATCTGTCTAAATCTACTGATGGCAATTTTGAGACTAAGGCTAACACAGAACCAAGTGATACAGTTAAGATTGATTTCTAGTGACACCATGAGATTACCGGGTTCTAGTGTCATATAGGACTTTTTAAACCCTGAACTTTTCAAGTTGTGCAATGTAATAATTCTTTCTCCTCCCTATTTTTCTTAAGTGGTTTTGAGTTGAGTCTCTGCTACTTTAAGCCTTCTCAGAGCTTATTAAATTCTGTCCCCAAAGCCCTAATGTATGTTTCACATGTAATCATGCATCTTGAAACATGGGTAAAATAAACCAGGAGAAAATTCAGTTATTTCTTTCTGAACATTTGAAAAACAAAATCCATTTAACTAACCCTTTGCATAGATCAGATTTCAGTCTGTGAGACCTTTGCAGAATATAAATAATGTATCTCAGTCTACATCTTCATTTCCAGCATGTTTAACACTATCACTAAGTGATCAAAAAAACCTATTACTATACTATGTGTCCAGCACTATGCTAAAGGCTGTATATACATTCTCTCATTCACTCCTCATAATAACTGAAGGAATAGGAAGTATTACTATCTCCATCTTACAAAAGAAGAAACAGAGGTTTGGGAGGTTAAATTACTTGCCCAAGATCACAAGGCTTAGTAGTTGAGCTTGGATTAAAGCCGGGAGATCTGATTCAACAGCCTGTACTCTTAATCACTGCTGGCTACTTTCCTCAGCTTGCTGGGGATATCTTCTTCACGCAACTCTGCTTCTTACTAACGAACACGCTCTCAAAAGCAATGCAAGGCATATGTCCTACACGTTAGAAGTGTTTCAATCACCAGTGTTTACACTATGGCAGGGTCAGTACACACACAATAATGTGGGCACTCGTCAGAAAGGAACACCATCCATCTTTACACTTTGGAGAGGCCTAAATGAAGGAAAGAGATGAAGATAAACTAAGTACCTACAAAATGCCAGGTAACTATGATAGGTACTTAACTTTCATGATTTTATTTGGACTTTACGACACAGATATCCATTTTAGAGATAAAGAAATGAAACTTCAGAGAGATTAAGTAGCTAGCTTGTTGACATTCATAGAGCCATTACCCAGTTAGGTTGGTAAATGAGCAAGGTGTTTCTAAACCTAACCCACATCTTCTTCTTGCCCAGCTCACCTTGCCAGGCATGAACATAAGGACCTGAAGGTAGAGGCACAGGAAGACAGTTATCTAGGGTTAAAACAGACTGCCCTCTTTCAAAGGAGCCCTGAGCCTAAAATACTGTAAATGTTTACTCAAAAAGGAGTCTGGCATGCTCTAGCCAACGGCATATGAAGCCTGAGAAACAAAAAACCTAATCAGGAAATATTCTCTAAGAGAAGGCCTGCATCTAGGCTCACCCATGTGTCCCATCAGGAGACGAGAAACACATAATCTGAGGGTTCCATCTCGGTCAGTGAAACATGTGTCAAAAGCGTCTTCAGACTCCTCGGACACAGTGACAATGGCCTGCCGGGGGCTGGCTTCACCCCAGTATGTCGTCCTTACTTTGGTTCTCACAAAAGACATCTTGTGTCCCTCCACATTTTGTCTGATCCTACCCCACGACCGCTTCCCTTTCCACCCTTGTCAGCAGTTTGAGGGAGGATAAAGCCTTAGAGCCAAAACTAGGTGGTTTGGGCACTGCTGAAATGTGCAGCCACAGCAAAACCTGATAACTTGGTATTAACAGATTACTGCATCTCTAGCGTATAGATATTTCTGGCCCCCAATGGCTGCCAGCTTTGGGGTTGACCAGATGGCCTGAGTCCACATCAGGATGGCCTCCCCAGGTCTGAGCTTAGGACAGCACAGGTCCCCACAGAATTTGGTGCGTCACACACCCACCTCTGCTTTTCTCTGCTTCTCCTCCTGCTCTCTCTGCTCCTTCTCCATGCCAACCAGCTTGAGCTTGAGCTCAGAGACTTCAGTCATCAGATCCAGTTTCTGGGTCTCCAGAGATGTGCGACTTAGCAGCTCCTGTAAGCAAAAACAGATCTCCAAATCATAACCCACCACGGCAACAAGGACAGCTTCAGCTTTATCTAGCATGTAAGGCAACATTCTAAGTTGTGTGTTGTGCAACACAGAGCTGAGACTGGTGCATATGAACCACAGGCCCTTAGTGATGGACATGGGCTGACACACGGCCACTCGGAGCTAGCACAGCAACTGCCACCACCCACCGTGCTCTGAAAGACAATGTGAGCTACATCTCTCAAAGAACATGTCTGCCCATAGAAACCATCATTCATTATTTCCAAGTAGAGAAAAATGAACGGGTACTCTCAGAGAACCAAAGTTCTCTATCTTTTTAAAGGCAAAGCAGCAACAAATGAAAACACTTATGTTAACAATACATTTTTCAAAATCAAAACTTTTAGATCACCTCCTGGGCTCAGCCAATGCTCAGCCAAGTCTTCAACACATCTCAATGTAAGACCTCACTGCATTAAACCTAGATGGGAGTTAGAACACAGAGTAGATGCTCAAAGAGTATTTACTGAGTGATTATATAGGGGTCATATTATATGAAATGGATCTTTCCTGGGCTGTACCAAAATTACAATTTGGCCACTATGGGATATAAAAAAAAGAAGACTGATCTTTCCTGATTGTGTGAGGACAGACCAGGGAGGTTATTATTACTAGTCCTGCCATAACTAGAACAGTGGCAGACGACAACCAGATACTTTAGGTCCTCAACAGACAGCAAACCTGTCATTAATAAATGCATTTAACAAGCATAAACAAGGTAAAAAAAAAAAAAAAAAGAAGGTGACAGGCAAGACACCCACTTAGGACTACTAGGAATTATAAAGGACCTCAAAAACCAGGAGTATTTCTCAAAGTCCAAGGCAATATATTTTTCCACTGGCAAATAACAATGTCCCATGATGTCCAAAATCCTGGCACATGGTAGACACCGGCTACACAGGTCCTAGCAAGAAGAATATGCACAGCAACCAGTAGAGTAACAGGCCAAATAACTAGAGGAAAAAAACACATCCTGCGACAGTCTGAACATTCTGTATCGTCTTAGGCAATCCAACCCCAGCACAAGTGAGGCAATCTCAGCATATGAGAGCTCAGAGCTCAAAAGCTCTGAGTTCACAGATTTGGAACTGTCCTCAGATTATGAAAAAACCATATACAACAGAGATTTTGACGTGGAATACGTGGTTCCCTAGGCCAAAGACCCCCAGTGCCTGGGGAAGGTAGGCTACAAACCGTCCATCTGCTAACCTGCAGGGATGGGTATCTAGAAGGCCAACAGTTCAGCACAATGAGCTCTCTGAGTACCGGGCCAAGGAGGCCGGCTCTTCCTGGGCCAGCCAGACTGGAAGCTGGCTCACAGGGCAGAGGCAGCAGCACTGCTGGCTACTTAGTCATAAGGAGTCAGCCAGTGAGTGTGTCTAATATAATGGGGGGACTTGGATTTGTTGAGTGCTTTTACATACATCCTCTTAATAAACCCTCCCAGTGAGTTGGCAATAAATATTATTATCCTGATTTAACAGAGGAGGAAATAGGCCCAGAGAGGGTAAGTAAATTTTTCTGGCCAAGGACACATGCCAATCAGTAGCAGAGTTAGTTTTCAAACTAAGAGCTGACTCCAGAACTCATTTCTGTCTAATGTAGCATACTGTTTCCCAAACAGAGAAAGAAGTCCAAGAATTTTAAGAAATATAAAAAAATGCTGAAAAAAAGCAACCAATGAATATTCAGGGAGCCCAAGAAATGTCCACTCAAATTGGCAAGATTTCACTGAGCACATATGATGCACCAGGGCCTGGTGCTGCACAGACCATAAAGGTCCTTAAGCAGTTCTTTGCTGGGTGTGAGGGCACACGGCGATGGTGAGTTCTCTGGCTCATGAGTTGGTGACTATCTTAAGATGTAATCCTCCCCGATGCCACCTACTGTCTCCCACCCCCTCTTTCCTTTTCTTACTTCTCTCACTCCCTCCACCACTTCATTCTCTCTCTCTCTCAACCCTTCCATCTATCTGCCTTGTTCCAAAAATGATTTCAAGCAGTTTGCAAAACAGGTATTTCAAGTTAAAAAATACAACATAAAAACTAAAGCAAGTGGGAGAAGAAGTTGAAACCAGAGTTAGAGTCACTAGAAGACCCATACCATAAAGTTCTATAAACAGCTAGAGATGGACTATAATGGATGTCTGAGCTTCCCAGCTGCCAAAGCAAAGCTGGAAAGAATGAGCACACAAATTGAGGTCCATAAGATAGTATCAATTTCTTTGGAGTACTGAGATCTCAGAAAAATAATTCCTCCATGCGCCTTAATTTATTTATTCAAAAAATATGTTTTTAAATACCTACCAGATGCCAATGCCTAAGGATGTAATAGTTAAAAACATAGCCCCTGTGGAGTACTTGAGCATCTAAAGGTGATAAACATGCAGTTGTGTCTATTGATCAGCATTCAAGATTCTGCTTCGGTGGGATTCAAGAAAGTATCATAATAGACCTCTTTTGAAAGCTAAGAGTCTACTCTACTTTCATCATTGCCAAAATACCTCTAGCTGTTTTAACTACCAGGTTGTAATTAGTTATACCAACGTTCCAGCTGATGAGGATAATATTTTAATTGGTTCCAATAGCCATTCCAATTTGTGACGCCAGTGTTTGAATTGGCCACACTCACATTCCAAGTGGACATTCACAACAGGACACACTAAAGTTTTAATTAGAAACCTGAGGTTGCTTAACTTCGTATAATTTGCCAGTAATAAAACTTTTACGTACTGTCTTCTAGTTTGTATCTGTTAGCACATGCTTATACCTTTCATGATCATTTCCCCCTTGTCCTTGTCATTAATAATTACTGTTCTAGTCCCTGAACTAAAAATCAGCCTTCAACAAACTTATCCCAATCCATCTCTACCTCCCCATCTCCAGACCCAGCAAGGGCCCAGCCAATATTACGTACCATAATCTCTAAAATGCATGTCTTATTAGGAGTTAGCCACCCTACATCCAACAAAAACTGAATCTTGGCTTTTGCACAATACGACACACTCTTCCCAGTCACCTCAAGTGGAGACCACCTTGCTTCCACCAACCCAACTTACAGAGAACACCTCTCTCCCTGTTTCACGACTGCTTCCAGACTATGATTTGTCCCCATAGATTGTCCACGTCTACCCTCCTATTCTAAGACAGCACTATTCAGTGATATCACATTCTCCCCAAATACACAGAACCAACACAGCCTCCCATTTCCCTTTATGCTTTCATCTTTTGATCAACAGCTTTTCTACCTACTTTAGGTGCATTCCGTCTCCTCAGCAGCTTCAACATCCTTGCTAACGACTCTTCTGCTCAGTATGCACTCTGGCTTCAGTTCCAATAAGCTTTGCTTCCACTTCATTTCAGGTTCTCAGCATCATGGCCACAACGTGGCCCTCCCCTTTATCTAGAATGTGTTTGCTTTGCTTCCAAAATCTTCAGCTCTGAAATTCTCTCCTCTGACCACAATCTTCTGACCTTTCATCTGCCCCACTTGCTCACCCAACCTCTAATTTCTTCTGTGACTAATAGTTACTTAATAACTCCCTATTTTCCTGGTTTATCAACTTCCTTTAAGCAGTATTTGTTTCCTTATCCACTCTATACCTTGAGGTTAATCATTTCAATTGTACTCATATCTACACCAGAAAATCCTTCATCCAGACTCATCCCTGCGCCCAGACCTGATGTGCATGTGTTAATCAGACCCCTGCCCACGCCAAAGCTCATAGTCTTTTGTCTGTGTTTCCACTGTCCATAGCCTGAGAATTGCTAGTAAAAGTCACTTAATGATGCCAACTGGTTGCAGTACAGATTTACGTTATCTAATTACAGCTGATCTTCCAATAGTGCATGGCCCAACTTGTATTCACCTCTGGCTGATTCCATCTAGGGATTATTTCAAGTCTTTTCTATTCTCCTCATGCCTTAAACTCCCACCCTGTCCCCCTCTTCCCCTCAAATAACCTCTCTTCATATTTACTGAAAAGATTTTAAAAAACCTGATAATTCATTAAACTTAAGTTCTATTTCAAAGTTTCCCAGAATCATTCATATCTCCTAAACCCCTGTCTTAGAGAACGCAAGCCATCAGAGCTCCTTTCCAAGGCTAATCTGCCACAACTGTGTACTGCCATCTTCTCTGTCAGCTTCTTTCACCTTTAAGAACTGTCCCCTAGCCCAGTAAGTTTCCAGGTTGCACATAAAAGTATGCTTCAAAGGATAAAATGCTTTCAGAATTCATTCCTGAATGGCCCCATTTGACTGACCTTCTTGTTTCTGGCCATTTCTCAGTCTCCAGACTCTTCACACACCCTCACACAACTTGATGAGCCTTAAGGTTACTTCCCAGTTAGCCGGGAGCCTTTGGCTTTGTTCTCCGAGTTCTGGTCCTGCTTCTCCCTCTAGCTGGTAACTCAGAATGACTCCCAGTCACATGGTCCTAGACTTTCCCTCACCTCTGCACTGCCTGTGAGGAAGTTCCCACCAAGCTCTGTGACACTCTCGGGGAGCACCGTCAATCACCTGGTCGGACAGGCATCTAATCTCTCCCTCACCATCAGCTTCCATTCCTCAGGCTATAAACATGATCAAATTTCTGACATTCTAAAGAAACTTCCTTCTTGACCCTGCCTTCCCCTCAATCTACCACCGTCCTCAACTCCCACGTCCTCTTGCTGGGCAAGTACACTCTGCATGTGTGTGTGTGCACGCGTGTGTGTAAGTGCTGTCTCTCTCTCTGTCCCTTCTTCTCTCTTCTGTCCCCCTTCACAGTCAAGCTCTTGAGAGAATAACCTACCCCTGCTGCCTCATCTTCTTGTCACTCCTCAACAAGATTTCCGCTCGCCTGCAACCTGGCTTCTGCCTTCACCAAGTAGGGCACAGAATAGTTCTGGTTCTGGGGACCAATGTCCAAATTTTGAGATGCAACTTATACTTCTCAGCTTTTATCCGACTCACCCCACATCCGCTCAGTGTAAGCTATTCCTTGCCACCCCATCTGCCTTATTCTAGGTTTTCATGATCTTTCTTTTTATTTCTCCGTCTCCTTTGCTGGCTGCTTTTATTCTGTCTAGCCTGTAAGGAAAACATTCTTGGATCCCTAGCTCTCATTCCCCAAACTGGAGTCAGCTCTGGATCCAGACTATTTGTCTGGCCAGAAAGGGCACCCCCTGCTGGGCGTCTCCCGCAGGCAGGCAGCCACCAGTGTACCCAGAGAGGATAAGGGGCAAAGGTGTCCCAGGCAGCATTCTGCTTCTGCTCCTAACTGTGTCAAGGGTGCCAGCGTGAGGGGAGGGAGGAGTGTGGCTTGTTTTACTTACTGTGAAAGGGCCATGAAAGTGGGTGATGAAGTTTTAGAAAAAAACCAGTGGACGAAATCACCACTCACCCCTCTCGCTTCACCACTACCTCTAACTTCTTCCAGAAGGACAAATACTCCTCCTGTCTCAGAGATGAAAGAAAGTTTACATCGCAGAGGAACTGGCCATTTCCTTTTTCTAAAGCTCAGGTTCTGACTGGAGCTGATAAAAAGAATTTGCCTTTCAACTTATTCTCTCCTCAACAGGCCACATCTTGAAGCAATTACCTCCATCTTTAAGAGTGGAATATGAGCCCGCGAGTGGCTGACCAATGACAGAGGCTGCAGCCAGACTGGCAACCTGAAACCAGAGGGAAAGAACGGCCCGTGGAGAGGCATGAAAGGAAAAATCGGTCTCTTTGCCCTTTGAAGTAAAAGGCCAGGCCTTGCGGGGAAGCCCCTTTCATGAGTAACACTGTGCAGAGGAGAGACGCTTGCAGTCCACTTGAGTTTGAGTCCAGACTCAGTCCCCACTAACTACGTCATCTCTCTGAGCCTCACCCGCATTCGTAAAAGGGTGCTAAAGTATCTGCTCCACACTGTGGTCTGGAGATACAACATCAAATGAGATAAACTGCAAGAAACTAGTTATTTCTGCCTCATAAATCCCCCAGAGGGAGTTTAAGGGAATATTTGGAAAATTCCTGTTTTCTTCACTTACGACTCAGTGTCTCACCTCTCCAGACAGATCTGGACTCCCACAGGATCATGTATAGCTCTGTTTAATATTCTTTCTGAGACAGAAATACCTCCTCTCTTAAAGGTTCTGCTGGAAACTTTATCAGCCAGGTACTATACCTATGTCTTGGGCCCCATAATCCCCTGCTCAGTGTCTTGACTTATACTGGCCATTTGTATGATATTTCATGTTTAACAAAACTGGAATAGCTTTACAACAACTCTAAAAAGGTGAGAGGTGGGCAATATAGAGTCCATATTATCATCCCTATCCTCTGTAAGTGAAAAAAAACAGGCTCACTGATTTTCCCAGATCAATAGCAGATGGTAACTCTACAGACACATCCACAGACTCACACCCTAACATTTGTCCCTCTCTGGCCTCCCCTGAAAGGCAGCCAGACAGCAGAGCACCTAACCCTTGAAGCTCTGGGTCAAGTGGGAGGATGGAAGCAGAGGTGTTGTCTCTAAGGTTTTCCAAAAGCAGCGTTGTGTCCTCACAAGGAGGTCTGTATCCTTTCTTCCTCCCCACTGTGCCCCTCGCCCCGTTTTCCTTTTGACACTGAACATCATTTCTGTTCTTGACATTTATTATACCTGCACATGGCCAGTCTCCAGAAAATACTCCATTTGGCTGCCAGCTCAGTGTAAAACCTCTTATCCACTGAGAAGCACCAGCTTCCTCCCTGAGATCCCCCCCTCTGGAGAAGGGTCTGTGATCAGGTGCAGAGGAGCTTGGGCAGGAAGATACTGGACGCTGGAGAGCCCACAGAGGCCACTTTAAAAAAAAGCCACCAAGAGACTTCAAACACACTGGCAGACCAAGGGGAAGCCTCCCTGTGATACAGAGATTTCTGAGCCAGTCACAAGGAGGTTGCTGGTCCATGCCAGAACTCCCAGGGTGCAATTCCGGGCACTGGGTTATGACAGCCTCCGTGTGCAGCTGGGTAACATCATGTCCTGTTTAAGGACCAAGAGGCAGGGCCTAGCACTCTGAGCTCTATACCCTCGCTCAGACTACCTCAGACCATGAAAACTGACTCAGGCTCTTCTTCACTTAAAGATCCATTTGAGAAATGTCTCTTCTTAATGGGGAAGGTTTCCTGGGCAATCCAGACATGCTCCATGAGTCGGAGACCATAGCTGAGGAGGGGCTTCCATAGGCAGTCCTGAGAGATGCTCATCGGTGTCCCCTTCCCAGCCCACATCCTGCAGAGGGCTACAGACAAGAACTATTATGTTGCCCTCAAATGTGTTCACAATCTAGGTTCTGCTCGTGTGGACCTGCCGCCATGCTGATTCTGTTTGGTCCTGGTTTGCCTGTCTGCCCCAAGAGAGGTCTTTATGCTCTCTCTTTCTAGAGGCTGGATGAGTTCATGTGTGGACAAAAACAGATGGGAGCTGGGAGAGCAGCACTGTGCAGGGATGAGGTGAGGCCAGGCCAGGCTGAGGGTCCATGGCTTATAAGTAGGGTGAGGAACTAACTCCTCCCCGCTTGGGCTCCTGCAGGGAGACTAACATTAGTCAGGAGAATGGCTGCAGCTCAGTTCTTAGAGCCTATCTAAGCACAGGGCTTAGGCTGTGCTCACTGGATTTGGGTTTCCTTAAGTTTCCTCCTCTTGCTATTCTAGCTAGCAGAAGGGGCAAAATATAGAGCAGAGGCTGCATACTAGAGGTCTGCAGGTCAGGCTTGACCTATAGGTGTGTATTATGTCATTCATGCAGCATTTTTAAAATTTAAATAAGCTGCCAATATTTTAAAAATAGACATATTTAAATCTTTAAATTTGGATTTCCAGCTTCTTGTGGAAACAGGAATATCTAGCATTACCAGGCCTACCTACATGGACAGTCCACTGGGACTGAGTAGCAGCTGCAGTACCTGCGTGGATGAGTGCGCAGGGTGACCAGGAGCAGCACACCCAGGGGAAACACCTCGTCCACGGGCAGTCAGAAGGCCCCACGCTGAGACAGTGAAAGGATCTCCTTCAGCCTCCCAAGGCCTTTGAGCATAAGGCCAGGCTTGGCTCAGGGCAGGACCAGTCTCTGAGGCTGGCAGAGAGAGGCAATTGTTTGCCTCCACTCTCTGCCTCCGGGCCATGTGTCATTCTTGCTCCTGTCAGCAGAAGCCAAGAGCCCTGCAGCCCAGGATATCTCAGTCAAACCAGGCAAGTGTTTGCCTGCCCCCAGTTTGTAGGACACATACACACTCCAAGCTGTAGATGGCATTGCATCAGCACTGTGGTGCAACAATCAAGTGTCTTTACAAACAGCATCAAGCAGATTTCAGGGTAGCAGCAGCATGTGCCACTGAACATTCAACTTGGGATTTGGAGCTGGGAACTCAAAAGATTTCAAGCTCTGGTACCACCAAGCCCAGCAAACACGTGAGTGCGAGCTGAGGCTCAGATGCATCCTATGACTTGAACTCACAATGTGCCAAGAAGGGACTATTACACACCCTTATCATTTTGCCCTTGAATGATTGAGAGAACACAGTGAAAGCTTATGGCCATAAAAAGAACGTGATCAAGTTCAGGAAGACATTTGAAACCCAGAAGTGGCAAATAAAGAGATACCATACTCTAAAATATACCAGGTCTAGACATCCACCTCTGTGGCACATGGTACCACAAGCCTGATGCCATACTGATAGCACACAGGAAAGAGGATTTAGAACAAACAGGAATATAAAGGATAATTGAGGTTAAGACTTTTTAAAAAGGCTAAAATGCCATCCATGGGATAATGCTCACAGGGACAAGACAGCCTCTCCCCAGGTGGTGCTGGGCACCAACATCTCCTTGACACAGACTCTGACAATGGAGCAGACACACTGCCATGGAGAGGTGCGTAGAGCGGTCCCAGGGAGAGGCCGGGGCGGGCTTCAGATGACTCAGGCACTACAATGCAGCCATTCTCTGACTTCTCATTATGTGGTTACTCGCCAGCAACTTACCTCCTGAAACATCAACCTTCTGACATTTTTCTGACATGTTCACTTCCACATTCAAATTTTCTTGGTCTCTCTCTGGACTGTTTACAACACTCTATAACCTTCCTCCTTTACCCTTCCCACCTCAAAATGACACTTTGTGCAGACTTGAAAATACAGTCCAGTGGGTTGTGTTATGCACCTTTTATGAAAATGCTTTCCTGCCATTTGAGATTTTTTTCTATCAGGCTATTTTCTTTCCTGCGTCTTCAAAAGAAAGATTCAACTTGCAAGGAAAAAAAAAAGACTCAACTATTACTGCTACTCAGAGTTTCAGAGAATGTTCTGAGTAAGAGAAATGGCATACAATCTAAATAGGAAATCAAATGAAGCCAACAACGCAGTAACTTATTAATCAGCAATGAAATGATAACAAACAGCTCCTGAGCTGCTGGAACTAGTTTTAATGAAGACACATGTATAAAAATACTTTGTAAAAAAGTTCTTCAAATGCACTCAAACAAAACAAACACCAGAACTAAGATGTTTATCCTAAAAGTAAAATGCAAAGCCTGTAATTACTACTATGCTGTCAAGAAACAATCTAAATCTTATGCTGATCATGACAATAAAAAAAAATGTTAGCACTCTGGAAGAAAGATTATAAGCAGTCATCTAATTGAATCCACTTATTTTAAGGGACTAACTTCCATTCTTTAAATAATCGGTGAGCATTTTTTATGTGAGGAGGGCTGTACCAGGAACTTACAAGGCATACACACACAAATTTTAGTCATAGTTTAATTTTCAAAATAATTTAAAATGCAAATACAATTTAAATTAAGAAAATCTATTAATTAGATATATCATATTAATAGATTTTATTTAAAAATCTAATTAGCTTCTCAAAAAAATTCTGAAAGACCCCTTCCTAAACATTGCAGCTTATTACTTGTAATACAGTAAAACTATTCAGGAGTAAAAGAATGATTGAGTCAATTATGACACTTAGCCAAAAATAATCTATTATAAGTGATAGTAAAGATGACTACAGAGCAAAACTTAAAAATGAAAAAAAGTCACTGTATGACGTCAAGCATACAAAATCTGAGGACTAAATTGCACCTCTGGTGTGACAATGGCTTTGTAAATTATATGTAAACACAATGATAAGGACCAAAAGGAAACAAGGGAAGACATTATCTGAATGGTAGGGGAGCAGCTACATAATTTGTTTTTCATTTTGATGTCTATTAAATGAAAATATTATTTATGTAATAATTTTTATCAAAGAAAACTACACAGAGCAGGCAGGTGCAGAGCAAGCTGGGAAAGGAGCGCAGAATAAACTGAGAACTGACTTTCTAAAGCCCCAGATGCCAGGCAGTCACACTGTGGCTCCAGTGACAAGATGAGGGCTCCCTGGCCACACCAGGCCTAGAGAAAGCGCTGCCTGGGAATCTGTCTAACCAGCTCAACAGGTTCTCAACAGGTTCTCGGGCCAGCCCTCCTCCGCCCTACCCCCTCTTACTCTCAGTGTTCAGGCTGGTTTCACCTGCTATATAAACATTATGCACTGAGCGGCCAAGCTCACCTCCAGGCAGGACGGGAAAGTAAGCAGTGAGAGCTGTAGCCCAGGCACACCGAGGGACTTCAGCACAGGAGCTGCTTCAGAACCCAAGGGCCTTCAGCCCCACCGCCCTTACCTGTTGAAGCATCTCCTCAGCAGCATTGAGTTTCACCTGGTGTCCTTCCAGACACACTTCCAGGTCTCGAATCTTCTCTCCTTGCGCTTCCACTTGATCTGTGAGGACACTCACCTATTCCAGAAAATAAAGCAGTGGCGGAGGGGCAGGAAAGTCTCCCCACCATAGCTAAGCCCTGAGACCCCACCACTGACTCTTCCATGGGAGGAATAGCTTTACTTTTTGCTGGGTGGTAGGTGGGGGAGCGTCCTGGTCAAGGGCAGCTCCAGTGAGAGTCTTACCTTCCCAGGGAGTCTCGGCCCCTGCCTGAATGACATGCGTCACGTTTCCTGCTCTATGACAGACTCAAGAGAAAAACACTCAGCAGCCACAAGAGCTGCCTCTGGGCTGGACTCCTGCTCCTTGTGTCTCCTGTAGGACAGCCCCTACCTTAAGGCATATCTCAGCTGGCTTGCCCAGGCTTCTGCCACCACATGGGGAAGAGCGATCCAAACTTCCATGGAAACTAGCCAATGACCTTACCTCTCTCATAAGGGTGTGAGGCCTGCTCACCTATCAGGGAAGGCTTTTGAAGCAATTAAGGAATGTGGGATGTAAAGGGCATGTATTAGCATTGACAAAACTTGGCTCCAAAAAGGTTTTTGTGCTTCACAGGCCAAAACATGACTCTAAAATCATAAATATAGAGAAGCCACTTTGTATATACAATGGCAGGGAAAAAAATTCATCTTTCTGAAGAACCCTGAGAATCTCTATTAAAAAAATATTAATTATCAGTAATAAAAACTCATTTAGAATGCATCATTTAAACCAATTAAATTACGCCCTAAATGCATATTAAGTAGGGTGTTCATAGCCTTCTCTATTAGTAAACTGCCCCAGGATCCTTTTCCTTTATTAAGAGATGGCTCAAAGCAGGAAGATAAAGAGAATGAGTGGCCTCCCAAAAGTAAAGAAATCAATGGTTGGTAAACTGAGATGCCTTAGACCCTTTTTGGTTAGAGGCATTGCCATTTACATATAGATCATCCTAAATTATTTCTCAGTCTGTAATGGAATGACAGATGGAACATGAAAGAGTTAATGCGAATTCGCTTATGAGTGTTTAAATAAACCTTATGAATTATAAAGCTCCTGTTTAAAAAGGAACTAACTTAAATTAATACAGCTACTTTAAGCTTTCCATTTTTATGATTGCAAATGATGAATCATTGAAACATATTCCTGGAGTTGATGCAAGATGTGCTAACATTTCACTCTTAATCCAAAAATGGGCTTCTTCTCTCCATCGTAAACACAAACCTTTGTTGGGGTTTGTTTTTTAATCCTTGTGGCCCAACACTAGCAGCACTGGCCTTTTCAACTGCTAACTCCACTTTCAAAAAGTTAGGATTTTGGGGGGTAGGCTTTGCTCCCTGGGATCCAGAGTTTCTGTTTGGGAAGGATGTTTTCTGGTTAATCTTATTATGAGGATTAACATTTACATGGTCTGCACCACACGCTGGGGCCATGTGCTGTTGGTGTCCAGCATTCTACAGCTCATCAGGTGAACATCAGACTACAGACAGACAGGGCTGCAGCAGGGACTTTACGAACCTCAGTGCTGAGTCTAGCTATTATGAATGGAGGGGTATAGAAAAATGGGACAAAACATAAAAGAACCTAGAATGTGACCTTTGTTCAACAAAAACAAATATTTTTGAGCCCTTACTACATGCTAGGCATAATTTCAGGCATACAGAAGTGACATAAAAAAAAAAAAGATAACAATCCTTGCCTTAAACAGTTACGTTATAATGAAGTTATAAAAGATTTTGGTTTTGTTTTTAACTAATCCTGGAAACAAAGTATTTTGTTACATGTGACTTGCCTTGTTCTTCTACAAGTAGACCCAGGAAAAGGAAAACATTCTGGGCCAAGATCTCCAATTAATTCAATCTGGCTGAGCAGCTGTGTGAAGGAAGCAAGAGGCTTTTATCCTGCTGAGGATCTGTCTAATCAGCTCCGTGAGTCCACTAAGGAACAGGAGTGATCACATAAGAGCAACTCCTAGCATCTGCCCATAAGCTCCCGGCGGAATAGAAACCGCTGGGGGTTGACTTCTGGCTTTACTGGCAAGTAACTTCCCAATTGTGCTGGGATTATTCAAGAATTCAGAATTTTAAGAAACCATGAATGTAAAAGAGAACATTATTACACAGGACTTCTTTATTAAATTATAATCCTCGCTAAATAAGCATGTGCTATTTCAACCATGAGGGTCCTGGTTCCAAAGTTGACAATTTCACACTGTTTGCTGCAAAATTCTAACTAACTTGGATACTCTTTCATTAATCATGTCATTGGGATGGAGTTTCAAATTACATATCCCTTAAACATCTGCTCTACAATGTGCTATACAATCTGGCCCCTTCTCTGGCTCCCACCACCCTTCCTCCCAGGCACCATCTCCAGCCACAATGGCCTCTTGCTGTTCTTCCCACACACCAAGCACACTCTAGCCTCAGTGTGTGGGCTGGACTGACCACCTCCTCCACCTGGAATGCACTTCTTCAGGTATCTGCAAGCTCCCTCCCTAGCTCCCTCCTACCAGGGAGATCTCCCCTCTCTACACAACCCTCATTCTGCTTTATCTTTTTTTTCCCATGGTACTTATCACTGCCTGAGGTATTTTATGTATTGGTTTATTGTTCTCTCTCACACATAGAAGATCCACGAGAACAGGGACTTCGTCTGTTTTGTTCACTGCTGCATACTCAGTGTCTAAAACTAGCATCCCACAAGTCATGGCTACTCAATTATTTTATAATGAACAAATCAATGGAATGAAGAAAAAAACAAAACTAGAATGCTAAATTGTATATTTGGTATGTGCTCAATCATTTAAAATAGAGGAAGGGCAGAAGGAAAAAAACGCTAGAAAAAAAATGTTAACCTATTTCTTTAAATTCTTTTATAATTTTGAAAGTCTCTAGAATCATTTATTATTCTTATGTTCATAAAATAAATACGATAAAAAAAAAAAAAGTACTGCTGCCTTACAACCCTAGTGCTCCAAGCTAAAGCCCACAGTATGGAGGCCAGACAGGCCCCGCCTCAATCCCCACCCCAATTCCACTGCCAATCTTATCCTTTAAACTTTTAAGGAGCTGGAACTAGCATATTAGTCTTCATATTTTTCAAGTTGTCAACTAGTATCTGCTGCATACTAGACCTTGAGTAAATGTTTGCTACATCAATTTATACTTCTGAGAGCTAGCACAACAGAGAGCTCCTGCTTCAGCAACAGGCTTCCTATGAGAATGCCCAACTTTATGTTCTATCAGGGAACCCAAGCTTCCAGAAGTGAAAATGTTCCTTTGGCTATCTTTCTCCATGAAAACTTTTGGAGTTCTCACTTCAAAGCAAGAGAGTCATCAAAGGATTAGCCCATGTCACCAGCTCCAGGAGATCTGGCATGACAGTGAGCAGTCCAGATCCAGCTTCAGACAATTTGGACTTGATCCCACTAGCGTTCACCCTCAGGCCTGTATCACGCACAGCTTTGTTTCGTTAGTGACATGACTCAGGGGCTCCTGGAGGACAGGGCCCATTTTGTTCATTCTCAGTGCCTGGCAGTCAGCCTGGCCACAGGGCTTCCCGTGCATAGAGGCAGATATTTGGTAGTACATGATAAATAAATGAATTCGCAGCCCCCAAAAGCCAAGTCCAGAGTTAAATTGTGCCCCCAGTTACTTTCTTCTTTATTTCAGGAAAAAAATCTTTTTTTAAAACCACACACTTCGGTGATTCTGGCAAGAGAGCATTTAAAAAGAAAAGAAAATTAAAGACAAAAAACCCAACATAAAACCATACAGTTTGGGAGTAGAAAAATCCCAGCAGAGAAAAGCTCAGGTGTCCCTTCCCACTTAAGGGAAGCTACAGAGTTGAAGGTAACAGGATAAGCTGGTTCCCACCAAAAAAGACCCACCTGTAATATGAGGGACTCCTTATCTCCTTCTAGACGTGCCAGGCGTTCCTGGTAGGTTTCATTGCTAGTAGCACCGTGGTGATTTACCTGGGACTAAAGGGAGGAGAAAAAAGATACACTTAAAGGGTTGGAAAATCATCTTACCAACTTCCAGATGGAACATGCAATGTATGCAATTTGTGAGGACAATTTCACTGATTATACGTACAAAACTACCCACCAAAAACAGGAAACAAGATTTCAAAACTACCACAAGGAGGACCAGACCACATGCCATTGAAAGGTGTGCCCTGAAAGTTGACACAACCACCCCTTGGATGACCTCACCTCTGGCCAAGAGGGCCTCAGTGGAGCTCCAGACCCAGCAGTGCTTGACTTGACTGGACTTGCTGGGTCTGGTTTAGCTGGAGTCACAGGCTCCAGAGGCTCATCAACAAGGAGGGTCTGCTCTTTGAGGAGACCAGAGAGAGCTGGTACCATTCACCAAGGAACTATGTGGGAACAGCTCATGCACAGATCTTGGCATCATCTAACTTCCACACCAGGCTTCTCCAAGGCCAAGTTATACCTTGCTGCATAAAAGTTCAACCTGAACATCACAGTGAGCATGGAAGACATGGGGTGCAAACTGCAAGGCCCTTCATCTACTCACGTGTCTCTTCCCACTCCAATCCTCCCCCAACCCAACAAGGGCTCTGGCAGCCAGGCAGCCAAGCCATGTTTCCGTAGTGCTGGAGCTGAGAGAAGCAAGCTAGATGAAACAACTAGAGAAGCAGCTAACTAACAGTCAGAGGGCTCTCAGGGAGAAAACACAGGAAATGGAAAGTAGCCAGTAACTACAGAAAACAGGAAAGGGAGAAGATGTGAAATGGTAGAGGAGAGGTAGAATCTTATCAAATGCCCTAAGCAGAGACGAGAGCTGTCACTTTCTAGGGTGTGTCTGACCTGGTTGTGGGCAAAGAGGAGGGAAGGAGTCGCTAATGGCACTGAGTTGGCCCCAACACCACCAATGCCCCTTGCTCCATGCCCCATGGAAGGCTGAAACCAGGCTGGCCTGTGATAGGCCATCCAGACACTTGGCAGTCTGAAAAAAATCTTATTGCTAAATGGGGAAATGGCTTCTGAAAAAAATCTTATTGCTAAATGGGGAAATGGCTATCATGATGATCTGAGCTTGTCTAGTGAAACCAATGCTCCAATATTCATGAGGCAGGTGTCCACCACCCCAGAGGAAAGTCATGATTGTGCAAAGGGGTGAGTCAGAAAGGCCCAGCATTGGCCCACCTTGTCCTGAGCCCATTTCCCCACATTTCAACTTTTAGAGTGGGCCCTCCCACTTCCTTCCATGAGAAAGGGTACCTCCTTCCTCCCCACCTCCCCACATCCCACCCCTTGCCAATGAACTGCCTAAGTGAGGGCAAGTGACAGAGCCATGCCCACTCCTAGGACAGAAATAGGGACCAAGCATTCTGCCTGCAAACCCCGGTGTCTTGCTAGTGAGGAGTGTTGAGGGTGCAGTGGGAGGACAAGCCCAGGGGCCACCTCGCAGGGCAGTTGTGCCAGGCACATCTAGATGGCAAACACAGCACCTGCGGCCACACCACTCACGGCCTGCTACTCCAGCCTCTCCGGAGTCTGTGTCTTGTTCATTGTTAAGGAAGCTCTTTCATGCCACAGACAAAGGGCCTTAACAATTGCAAATGACTTCTTTGTTGCCAGCAGTTTATTATTGTTACATTAACTAATATACCAGTTCTCACACAGTCAAACTTTCTGACTAGCATCCAAGGACATATTATAACCTACATTTTCTCAGAACCCAGGAAGAAAAGAAAGGAAAACAATTCTTAATAACAGATCAAATTTTCTGTCAAAGAACGCACATGATGGTGATTTTCAGTGGACAGAGAACAGAAATGGACCCAGGCATCCACGTGAAGCTTTGTGCCAGTGCCAAAATCAGCATGTACATGGAGCTGCCTCACACTGGTGGCTGCCACTTCTCCAGCAGGAAGTGAAGGAAAGACCAAAGGGAAGATTCCTTCCACAAGACTCCAGCAAGCACCATACCAACCATGCCTTACTTAAATGGAGTATAGTATATTCTTTGTTATAATAAACAGTCTGCCCAGACAATCGCCCAGAGGGGCAGCTATTTTTACCAGTTGACAAACAAACAAAAATAAGGGTAAGAAAGTAAACTTCAGTTAATAAACAAAATGCATGCCATAGAGACCATAACACATACTAGAAGTGAATCAAAAGTCTGGATCAAATGTTTACACTCTCATATTTTCCTGGAGGGAAAAAAAAAAGTCTGGATCCACTCTAGCAGCCAGTGAAAAAAAGTGGAGCACGATCAGTTAAAAGATGCCCAGATCAGAAGGATAAAATGAAATCGACTGCCTTGGGGAAGCGTAACTATTCATGGGCAAGGGAGAAACTTCTCTTGTTTTCACAGAGAGACTGTGTAATGGGGTAAACAACATCCATGACGACATCCTGACAGTAAACAGAGTCCAGTAGAACTCAGTGCTTTTGTGTGATGCCCTCAAAATAGTGCAGAGGCTAATTGATAATATGAGCCAAAAACCAACACAATTCTATAGAGGCCGGTGCAATATGGCCCAGGCACACTGCTATAAACACACAGCAAGCGCTTAGGCAGCACTCCACACATGCCAGGCACCGTCCAGGGCACTTCACCATAATGCTCAAATTTCTTACAAAAAATTTTTTTTATTAATTAAAATAAATTTTACAATCTAGAAGCACTGTTTGAGGACCTAGAACAGGGGTTCCTGGTAATTTTCCCCTCCCACAGCAGACTTGAGGTGCCAATCCTGTCCCAGTGGCCACACTGGCCCACATAGCAGTGGTGCACATAGCAGAGAGCTCCCTCCCTCACCTCAATTCCTGTTCTAGGGGAACAGAGTGTCTTCCTCTTCTATACAGGCTCCAAAATCACTGCTGTTCCCTAGCAAGTTTTTGAAAGGCATTAAACAGCAGTGAAATGGAGATAATGTTTCAGACAGAAGTCCACAGAATTTCCATCGTTTGCTTTCAGTGAGGTCCAGAGCTGTATGTTTTCATGATCTAGATAAGACTGGCATGTTACGAAAGCTGCAGCTCCTCAGAAGGGCACAGGCCAGGATCAGATGTCACCTCCATGTGGAGAAGAACCTGGAAAGCATGCAAGAACAGAGCCAAGAAGAGGATTATCTGTTGAATGCCAATATTCATCAGCCAAAGGTAAGCACTTGAGTTTGAGTGAAGATGTATGTTCTTTATTCCAGTAATTGGGCAATAGGTTCAATCACTTTCAGATGTTACTCTTGCATTATATGAATAAAATGGCTGCATTAGCAGAGCATAAAAAGCCACATGGTTATCAAATATGATTCCAATGTATTGAGAAACATGTTTTAAAAGACAGTGCTAGGATACATCTCTATTTTGCTCTACTTTAAAAAGAGCTTGCTGGCCGGGCACGGTGGCTCACGCCTGTAATCCTAGCACTCTGGGAGGCTGAGGCAGGTGGATTGCTCAAGGTCAGGAGTTCGAGACCAGCCTGAGCAAGAGCGAGACCCCGTCTCTACTATAAACAGAAAGAAATTAATTGGCCAACTAAAAATATATGTAAAAAATTAGCCGGGCATGGTGGCACATGCCTTTAGTCCCAGCTACTCGGGAGGCTGAGGCAGAAGGATCGCTTGAGCCCAAGAGTTTGAGGTTGCTGTGAGCTAGGCTGATGCCACGGCACTCTACAGCCCGGGCAACAGAGTGAGACTCCGTCTCAAAAAAAATAAAAAATAAAAAGAGCTTGTTGTGTCAGACGGTAACACCTGCTTCCTTAATTCTAATAGTGGAATTGTAAATAGAAGGCTTGGATCAATACTCAGGTCATACATCTGGGTCCCTGCGTGATTCCAGGTTGGCGACATCTCTAAAAAGTTTTGTCCATATTCTCAATTAGGAGAAGTGATGGAGCACTTGCCCAGCTCTCCATGCATGCAGTCAGGTTGAAAGAACCATGCCCAGATTCCACTGAGAAGAAAGTCAAATAGAATTCTGCAGGATGCTATATGCTAACTTTCGATTTCTCCCCACTATGGGATGACAAATGAACACAAAGGAGAGTATCATCCCTGTTCTATCCTCCACAGATGAATGTAAGTAAGAAGGGACTAATGTTTCCTCAACCAATGACATTAACCCCTGGGCCAGACCTGTCCAATGGACTACTAATATACTAAGCTGTGTTACGTATATTTAATCAAATTTTCTCCTCTTCTGTTTTGACAGTCATTGCTACAAATGTGATAGAGGAAAAATCAATCTTCTCATCCAAGCTTCCCACGGTCAGAGCTGTTCATGATACTAAAATTCTGTCCAGGTGTGGTGACCCATGCCTGTAAACTCAGCATTTTGGGAGGCCAAGGAGGGAGGATTTCTTGAGGCCAGGAGTTCAAGACCAGTCTGCACAACATAGCAACACTTCATCTCCACAAAAAATAAAAAATTAGCTGGATATGGTGATGAGCATCTGTGGTCCTAGCTACTTGGGAGGCTGAGGCAGGAGGATCACTTGAGCCCAGGAGTATGCGGCTGCAGTGAGCTATGAATCCTGCCACTGCACTCCAGCCTGGGTAACAGAGTAAGACCCTACTTCTAAAATATAAATAAATAAATAAATAAAATTTAAAAATAAAATAAAATTCATGTTAGTTGTCTAAAAATATTGTGAGGGCCATGTGATCTGTGTATCCTATGGAGGTGAAATGTTGAAATGCCTGACATTTCCACATCCTCTTCCATTTTGATTGAAGAATGCCCCAGTAAAACACACTATATCTCTTGTATCACAGAACTGAAGCAGGACAAGGACTTCGTCTTGAATGTATATTGTCAAGGGTCCAGAACCTGTAGGCAAGATTACTGAAGTCAAACCACCTTTGTCTTTATCACAGCTTTGCTCTCAAGAAGCTGGGCAAAGTCTTGACTAAAGGAATCCATTCTCTAAAACCCAAATCTCTCGGAGGCATATAAAACACAGCCTAGAACTGTCACATCGAGGTCTCCCCTAGGCTTTGAGAGGGATAGTCCACAGTGTCCTCAGGATCAGTGATAACATAGCTCCTTGACTCTTACAGGTTGTCTTATGGGTCTGTGTCTGTAAGACCCAAAATGCTACTGCTCCTGGGGCTGGGCAGGCCTAATACACAGCTTGAGCAATCAACAGCCTAAGGTGGGGCTGTTTTCTAAGCCACCCCTAAGTGAGAGGCTCAGGGAGATGTAGCATCTGGGCAGAGTATTCTGTGGTTGGGGATCCTGGGGCTGATCATGACAGCTATCCAGCCTCGGCAGTGAGAATACAGAAAGGACAGCCATGTACCCAGGAGAGACAGGACTGACCAGCAAGATCCCAGCTGGGACAGTCCCTACAGAAAGGGCAGTGTGGGCCGTACATGAACACTAGCTTAATCTAAACCAAGTACTGTCCCTACCTCTCCCATTGTTCCCCTGGGTCAGTAAGCAAGGAGTTTACTCTTTATAAGTTCCTCATGTACAGAGAGCTAGATGCTGGCAGACTCCAGAATTAAAGGTTTCCACATCTTGGAGAACACTGCATTTTAATTAGGGATGAGGTTACCAGGGGATATTTAAGGCCCAAAAAAGAAACCTTATCATGAATTGTGGAGAAATCCCAGATTAGCCGATTTCCTCCTTGTTCTCCAGCTAAGGGAAAGGAATAGAGAAGACATGAATGCTGGCAGAGAATTCTTCAGAACCCTGTTTTAATGGAATCTATTGTTAGTCCATCCAGAGGAGGCTGGGATCATCACGCTTACTGTAACCATGTGGCACAAGCAAGACCTGCCACCTTCCTAGAGATATTCTCATCTCCTAGCCACCCAATCCAACCTTGGCTCGCTGGAATCCTTCCTCTGAATTTTCAAACTTGGGAACAGAGCATGGTGGTGGTGGTACTAGAAGGTACTGAAGTGGTCAGTGATCACGTCCTCCTCTGCCTGTAAAAAGCTGCTTTGCAGAAGGAGTCAGCTATGAAGCCAACATGCACGGAGACTGGTGGCATTCTCATCCCTGCTTCATGCTGTCTAAAGACAGACATATATCCAGGCCCTTTCTGTTGGTTCCCTCTTGGCCTAGTTCAAATTGAGTTTCTCTTATTTGCAACCAAAGTCCTGGCTAATGCATTTGTCTCAAAGGGTGATCAAGTGACTGAAATTTACTTCTTTGGAAACAGACTTATAGGAAAGAATTTCTGCTATTTGGATATGGCACTGAATTACAAAGGAATTCTGCCTACTTGTTGCTTGATTTGCTTAAACTGGCGATTTTTAAGACACAGTTGTCAGTTCTAAGCCAACTATAGTTAAAACCAGGATTATCACTGAAGGCTATTGGGGAATCTACTTTGTGACACAAGGTGAGTCTGTGTGGGATGTGCCAGGATCAAAAGGCACCCAGTCTCCCTTGTTTGTGGAATGGATGGTTTCCATCCATCACCTGTTCGCCTCCATTCTTATTTCCCATGTACAGCAAGATGGTTAAGACAGGGAAGGAACACAAGATGCAACAGGCATCAATTGGGGGCTGGGAGAGTGGGGGATGCAGAATGTGGGATAAGGAAAAATAAGTTTGTTAGGCGTGGAGGCTCACGCCTGTAATCCGAACACTCTGGGAGGCCAAGGCAGGAGGATTGCTTGAGCTCAGGAGTTTGATGTTAAAGTAAGCTACAATGATGCCACGGTACTCTAACAGCCCGAGTGACAGAGTGAGACTCTGTCTCCAAAGGGAAAAAAAAAAAAAAGGAAAAATAAGTTCAAACGAAACAAGATACAAATAGGAGCTGAAGTCTAAAAGATATAAGGGTATAAGGGAAAATGAATAAAGGAAAGGTAAATAAGAACATAAATATATCTAACAACCATTTAAGAAGTTCTGTTGGAAGAATCAGACATCACATACAGCTGTACCAGTGCCAGGTCTGGGAGCAGGGAGGCTGAGAGCTCCAGGTTCTCTGTTCCCCACCCTTTTCCCAGGTAGACTTTAAGGCAGGAGCCCC
This sequence comes from Lepilemur ruficaudatus, assembly GCA_963574885.1. Lineage (NCBI taxonomy): Eukaryota > Metazoa > Chordata > Mammalia > Primates > Lepilemuridae > Lepilemur > Lepilemur ruficaudatus. Next base: position 57,282 of record CAUYRT010033134.1, read on the forward strand.
TGGGAACTTTGCTGGGGGGCTTCCATGTTCATTTACAGAATTCCTACAGCATCTTCCTCCCCAGAGCACAGCCTCCTCTGCAGAAAGAGAACAAACCAGGAAGGAGTAGGAGGCCAGGACCATGGCTAACACACGTGATCTCAAGCAGATCGCTTCGACTTAGGCTTCCCATCCTTTCAATAGGACAAACTACACCTCGCAGAGCAACAGTCAGGTCAATATACCTTAAAACACGTGGGAATAAAAGTCCAGGATGCTCCTTATTACAGAGTATTCTGTGTAATATAAACAGGAATGTGGAAATCATTTAAATGGCTATTTTTAAGCTAAAAGACTGAAGTTTAGTTAGAAACAGCTCATCCCTTCTACTCAAAGTTTTAATTAACTCATTCCTTTTGTGCAAGAGAACAAGAAAGGAATTAACTCATTCCTTTTGTGCAAGAGAACAAGTTTTAATTAATTCATTCCTTTTGTGCAAGAGAACAAGAAAGGAATTAACTCATTCCTTTTGTGCAAGAGAAGATTTCTGATCAGGACACCTAAGAAATATCTACAAAAATCTGTACAAATAACCAAGGGAGCAATAACCAAAATACTTTCAGGCTGGAAAGGGAGAAAAGGCCTGCGTGACAACACAGAACCCACTGCCAGCTAATAGCGCCGGGATCATGCCTTTGATCCACATAGCGAAAGGTGTGTTCACTTTTCCATCATCCCTTAAAAGGTGCTCACATTTTGAGTCATATCTTTATGGCCACAATGTTTCCTCTTTACAAGCACTTTACTAAATACTATAAGTACCATGTGCTACATACACGTTTATAATGAGTACACTGAGAATTTTAATAGCTAGTAATGACTAATCATAAACTCTTGAATTTTTATTTCTGTTCCAATCTAGAAGTTAGGTCAAGTTTAGGTTAAACATGAGCTTTACCAGCCATATCAGCCCTCAGCAGCCTCCTAAAGACATCACTCTCTGCCCACAGTAGCTGGTCAGACCCCTGGGGCTTGCTCACTCCTAGCCTGGCCCCTCCATTGCAGCTTGGCCCAGGGATAGCCATGTTGGGCTCTCCACAGAGTTCCAGATGGGGGGTGAGTGCCTGATGCCATGGCTGGTGTCTGCAGACTCCTTGGGAGCATGACTCCTTTGTGGCCTGGCTGGCATCTGCCAGGAACGCACCCCTTCACACATGCTCTGGCATACTCAGAGACGCTGGGTGAGGGCAGTTCTGTAGCATTCCCCAACTGACACGTGCCAAGAGACTTCCTGCTGGCACTACATTTCACTGAACATGAGGACAGAGTTGGTTCCAGAGCAGTCAAATGGCACAAGGGGAGTGTCATTTGGTATGCAAGTAAGGAGTATGGGAAAATCCTAAGACAGCTCCCCAGCATGACAACTCTAGCCATCATGTTGGTTTTCAGAGCCAACAGTTGCTTCTAAGAGTTCCTACTTGGGGTCCTCAGAACACATCTGCCATCCTTTTCTGATATCAAGGTTGTTGTCTGGCCAGATAGAGTCACATTTCCCCTTCAGTGTTTCTAATAAGCTATAAATTCTGTTCCTTCAGGATCCTGGCCACAGTATATATACTGTTCCACCTGATCAGAGCATGTTAAATGATATGATGGCCTTTGCCTGTAAATATGCTAAGATTTTGAACACAATACACTGGACACTGGGTAAGCCTTGGCTCTGGATAAGTCTTGGAATGGTTCTTTTATATTTAACCACCGAGATAACATGTGTTTTTAGCTCAATAAGAAAATAGAACAAAACAAAAAAATGTGTAGTTTTTCTAGGCTGCCTAGTCAAAAGGATCTTATCAAAATCCAGAAAACCCATAGCAAGTAGCCCTGGCTGCCAGGCACAGAGCTTCAGGGGAGATGCCAAAATCACTAAGGCTGTATCACAAGCTCAGAAACAGAACTCACATGCAAGCCTTTTCAAAACTTGGAAGGTATATAAACCTTAAAAATAAGGGGTCCAAAATAAATAAAAATATGTGGATCACAGAAGCTATAGTCAGTTCCTCTTACATGACTCAGGTTACCCATCACCAAGGGAACCAAGCAGTATGAGTGTAGAAAGATGATTATAAATAGGTAAACTTCCTCTCGATTATTTTGGTTAAGGAATTTTTGGGCTTTATGGTGGTTGTTATAAACCCAACTGTTTCCAGAACCAATTCTACTTTTTCTAGGCAAAGAACAGTCAAGCCAATCTACTATCTTTGGCACAGAGTTAAAGAAGTTTCTCCCAAATGAAACGTGAATAGAGCACAATCAGGTCCTTAGCTATCAGAAGTCCAACAAGAGAGATCCTATGCTGACTTTAACCCTTGTGCCCACCTCCTCGTGGTTTCAATTATATATAAAGGGAGGCTAAGTGTTGCTGGTGGGGTTATCATCCAATGATCTAAATGTCCACCTATAAGGAAGACCAAAGCAGAGTTCATAAGTAGTAATTAAATAGTTTCTTGGTTGACCAATGTCCTGTCATCACACTCCATTCATGTGTTTATTCAATGACTCGAATATTCCTGAGTACCTGTTAGGTGCCACTCTCTGTTTTAAGCAATGATTTGGTCCATGGCATCAAAAAGCTATGTAGTTGAACAGGGAAGGAGGACAGAAAGGCAAAAAAAAAAAAAAAAAAAAAAAAAATAAACCTTTACAGCAGGATGTAGTAAGTACAACAACAGCAGGGGCTTAGGGAGGGATGAATAAATTTTACCTTCAAAAGAGGGATGAGGCTTTTATTGGAGGGGCACCATTGGGATGACTGAGTCTGAAGGCTAAAGGAATGCCCCTAGGAGTTGGGAGAACAGCACCTTTGGAAATAGTCTTCCCAATACAGACATGCTATTCATGAAGCCATGACAATGGCCATCCTTCAGACATCGTGGTCTTCCAGAACTAACACAGCAAACAAAAGATATCTTGAAGATAGACTGTCTATAAGCTCTCCAACCAAAGAGTTAGCGTGAGACTCCAAACTGATCTTCCTGGGGAGCTAGATTTGGAGAGAAATGCATTTCATTTACCAAGATCTTTTCCCAAAATTATAGCCTTGGCTAAACTTGGTCACTGCTAAATTCTCTATCAGGTTGCTGGATACATAAGGAGGTTTTGGCACTGGGGTGTAGTAGTAGAACTTGCAAGTGTGCTGGTGTCCTAAGAAGGGATGATATTAAAGTCAGGAGAGTAAAAAGAGCAGACTCTTTGAAGACTTTCCTCATCTTGCCAACTCCAATAGACGCACTGACTCATTATTACTAAGAACACCTTCAGAGACAGAGCGGCAACACTGGGTGCTGGAGCTGGGGTGGAGTGGGCGCTGTGGCTGTTTTAGCTCGCCTGGAGGCATTAGAGCTAACTGCCTGGTGCCTCCTGGACTGCCTGGACCTTCCATATGAGGAGCCAACAATCAAACAGGCGTGAAAGAGCCATAGCTGGAGAATACAGGATTAGATGAGGACCAAAGTGAGCTGTTCCCTTGGTCACAAGATTGCCATTAACTCTACAAGATTCATAATGGGAATGAATTCGGGGGAAATGGATAGGAAAGGTTGCTTGGGCACTAGAGGCAGCAAGAATAACATTACAGGAATTTTAAAGCTGACCACAGGAACAAAGCCAGTGCACAGTAGGTCTGGGAGTGAGCAGAAGCAGAGATGGTGAGTTTTTAGCCTGCTCTTTTAAGAATCCTAATAGTGAAAGGAAGGTAAGTTGTAAGGCAGCATGAAGAGGCAAGCATGGGGTCATTGATAGTTTTCATTTACATTTTCCCTAAGTACCAAGGAGAAGCATTTTCTACCAAGGGCAAAGGACAGGTAGGCAGGGAGGAGTTGAGGGAAGAAACATTCAGAGGAACAAGAGGAGTTGGGACAGGATCAGGTCAAGAGGACACGATACTGTGACAGCTTTGGTGGAGAGAAGGGACTGTTGGCCAATGAAACACAAGGAAGTTGAAAAATGACATCTGTGAACAGTTACACTTTGTGGTGAAGGAGAGAGAAGATGAGAGACACATCAGGTTTGGTTGTTTTTCTTTTTATCAATGAAGTAGATAGTGACATCAGTTGAAAGGGGAGTATAAGGTTGGACACAAATGGAAAAGTGTGAAAGGATGGGAGAGAAAGGAACACAGGGGTGAGTCAAAGGATCCCCAAGCATGGTTGCTGTGCTGCTATGGAGTACCCACAAGCTATTCAGCAAATGACCCTGGTACGATGCCACTTTATTAAATCCTACTGTGTAAAAGAGGCCCAGGGGCCTCTCTTCAAGGAACTGACAGAAAAGAGTCACAGGTGCTGGGGTCAGAGATGGTATAATCCTAGCTCCTAAATTATGCTGGGGAACATGATGGGCAGGCACCTTGGGTGCATTGGCTAGAGGTACCTATAGGAAATTGTGGACAGCTAGCACCCTTGAGCAACCACACTGTTGCGTTTCCAGTGGGCTTGAAAAACCTCTCTGCTCGGACTCAAGATTGGGTGCGCGGCTCTGGGGTAACCAGAAGTTGTCAGTTGTGGTCAATGTCATCATCCCCATAACCAACACTTGTGAAGTACTTTCTAAGCACTTTATATATATTGAATTATGTGTCCATATTTTACAGTCAAGGAAACTGAATCCCAGGAAGGCTAAATAAATTATCCAAAGTTACACAGAGATGAGATCTAGACTCCTCAAGGAGTCTAGATACAGGATTCATGCTCTTAACCTGTAGAAGCAGCTTTCACAGAAGCTGCTGCCTACTTTGCCAACTTTCAACGCAGCCCGACATGAAAGCAAAGCAAGTCAGCATATGGAGCTAGGACGCCTGTGTGTATTTGCTGCTCTTCTGGCCAAGTGGCCAGGCTACTAGATCACCCATTTGAGGACCAGATGACGTAGAATGAAGTCTCACATTAGCAGCTTGAGTTCATTCCACATTCTACTGTAGAACCCAAGCCAAATGCATGGGGGATCCACAGTGATTCCATTTTCTTTGTGACTTTGGGTTGGAATTTGGCTTAAACACTGAGAGGCCAGGGAGTGGTGTGAAGATGCTGACAGTGCTGGGATTACTGTTCCTGGGAAAATGAAGTCCAGCTCAGAGGGCAGTGGGTGGGTCTCCAGACCCTGCTTGGAGCTATTTTTAGAGGTCTTTCATGGATGTGTGGGTTGGAGCCACTGATCTCAGTGCAGGACAGGTGTGAGCTGTTTGTGAGCCAGGAACCAACACATGGCCTTGTAGGTCCTTAAATGCAGCCTTTTGACTGAATCCAAATTTTACAGAAGACTTTTATTAAAAGGGGTGCAGCAGAGAAAGATGAGTCTTTTCTTGCCTACTTTGGTGCTTAAAAAAGAACAATCTTGAAATTAGAAGGCTACAGGTTCCCCACCCCTGGCTGAGGTCCCTCTAGATACTTGTGGCAGGAGATTGTCTTGTCCCTGCTTCATGTTAGAAGGAACCAGAGCATTGGCTCCCTGGTCAGCCTTTCCTCAGCAACCACAGCCAAGCTGGCTGAAACCAACAGCCAATGGGGCCTCTGGTTACCTACGGTAGGCCGGGTTGTAGCTGCCTCTTTTAGGCCTTTAGCATGTGCAGTTTGAGACCTCGACCTGGAATGCAGGAAGGGGCCTAGGGCTGAAGGACTGAATGGCCTGAGCTGCACTGCTCACAGAGAACCTGGTGCCACCTGTTTCTCTTCCAATTTTCCCCTTCCTAGTAATAGACAATAGCAGTTAACAGCAAATATGTTATCGAACGTTGATTTATATGCATGGTACTATGCTAAGCATCTTATATGCATTTTCTTACTTGATCCTCAAGTAAAATCTGTATGTGGCAGGTCCTATTATCTTCCTTATTTTACACATGGTGAAATCCAAGCTTTTGAGATAACCTACCAAGGATCATATAGCCAGTAAACATGGCAAAGCCAGGATTTTAATCCAGGCCTCACTCCAAACTCCATGTTCTTGACAGTACACACTATCCCATTCATCAAAGGCCACGGAGCAATGTTTCTCTTCTGAGCAAATATTTCTCACCCAGCTCTGTGCCTCCCTGAACACAGGTGTCTCCCCTTCACCCCGAGGCATTACCCTCTTGGACTGGTGCAAAGGACGAGGGCTCCTACCCTGTGCGCCGGGTCACACCTCATTCAGGCACCTCTTCTAGAATGCACCCCCCTCCACTCCTTGTATGGGAGAATGAAGGAGACAGTTTTTCCACCTTCAAAAACATGGGTTCAGGGAAACCTGCTCTCCAAAGTTACCTGAGCTTAGCACGTGAGATGGGGTAGGTGAGCCGTGCAGATGAGAAGTGCCGTAGACCCGGGCTGGGGCAGCAAAGGATTCTTGGGGTGAGGGGGCGCAGGGGGAGCCTTGACGGAGTCAGATGAAGTGGGTGGGAATGAGAAGGAGCACATCTGTGGGAAAAGCTCTGAAAAAGGAGGGAGTATGCTCGGGAGCTCATCAGGTAGATATAAAAGACTAGGACCCACAATCAGGGTCATAGGATGAAAGGGATTTTTTTCAAGGAGATTAAAACAATCTGGCAGTACTGTTTAGGGTAAAAAATAGGGAAAACACTCTGATCACATTACCTATAATATGTCCAGCACTTCATGTTTTGCTTTTTTTTAAAAAAAGTAGAAGAAAAATATCTGTTTAGCTATGAGTCATCCTGGGAGATTCTGAAGTTTCCCTGCTTAGAGCTTCCCTCAGCAAACTTCTAACTCTCCCCAGTGGCCGGAGCTCACACCGCTGGGTCTCAGGACAGAAAGGGCCTCCTTACATCGCATTGTGTGCAGAATTAGTTCCTCCACACACACAGCGTCTCTTGAACAAAGTGCAGAGCTACAACATCAGCGCCAGGGGCTGGGACAGGGGTCCAGTTATCCCAAGCACATGTTGGCTGGAAGGACCTCCTAGTTAAGAGCTTCATTTTGGATATGGAGAAATAAAGACTAAGCAATGGGAACTGCACTTCTTACCTGTTTCCCTGCAGCATCTCCCCACTGAGGCTTTTTACTTAAAATGATTCAAACCTTTGCCAAAATGTCTGGTCATCTCAGCAGGCTCTCTGGTGGCTGTGATGCCCCAGGGGCTGAGCACAGACAGGATTTCTGCTGGGTTCTAAACCAGTGATTTTCTACATATTTGGCAGAGGAGATGAAGAAAGAGGACTGGACTGGGAGATAGAGAACAGGGTTCACGACCAGGCTGCACCACAAATAGTTATGACACTAACAACCAGGAGGCTCTTGGCCTCTGCTAAATGAGGGGCTTGTACTGGCTGATCCCTCCAAGCCCTCCTGCCCTATAATTGTGTTCAGCTGCCTCACTTTTCCCAACACTGCATACCATAGACCACATCACAGCTAGAGTTATTTTCTTAAAATACAAATTGGACCCCAGTATATCCCGCACCACTCCCCTGCTGCAAGTCCTGCAGCGCACAGACCACATCACCCACAACCTCCTCCACGGCCTTCACTGTCCTGCGTGATCTGGCACCGGCCTGCTCTGCCCTGCCCACCACCACGGGGCTTGGCCACACCGCCTTTCTCCGTCTTGCCACTTGCCTAGACTCCCTCTTGCTTTCGAACCTTTGCACATACCATCCCCTTCGCCTGGAATGTTCTTCACCTTGTTTTTCACCTGACTCACTCCTACTGCACTTTCGGGTTTCAGTGAAGTGTAATTCCTCACAGAGGGCTCCCTGACCCCTCCTCCTCAATCATAATAGCCATCCTGTGCCTTCTGTTGTTTCTCCTCACAGCACTTAGCAGTTTGCAATCTGAGGTTTATTTCCAGGCACTGTTTAACCTCCATCTCCAGCATTAGGTGGAAGGTCCACAAGAGGCTGGTTCTGCTTTGCTCACTATACACTGTACACTCTGTACCCAAAACTCAGCAGACAGTTGCTGAATGAGCGCTGCAGAGGGCACACACAAAGGCCTGCCAGCCAGTGTCTGGGAGTTGGGGTCCTGGGACCTGCGTGCTCCTTCTAAGCCGGGCACTTCCTGGCCCTTCTGTACTTCTGCAGTTACAATGTCAAATCTCTTATCTGTCAGCTGCTTTTGTCCTTCCTGTCTCGAAGAAACACTCAGCACAAAATCCCTCAGTGTGAACATAAATGCATACCTATCTTAGCCAGTTTAAAGGCAGCCACAAAAGAGGAGACAGCCCGAGTTCTACAAGCATATAAGTACGATGCCACTCCAGCCCCAACATTCATTCATCCCTTGCTCACACTCATCCCCTAAGAAATGGCACGAACAACTTGCAACTCAAACCCTCAACCTCAGAGCATTCACAGGAGGACTCCAAGAGCCATTCTGCGGAAACGCAGAAGCTCACTTGGCTGGCAGCACATGCACCCTTCACACCGGCTAACAATATAACCAAGAATGAGTTAAACAACTTCTGAATTCAGTGCGTTTAAAAAGGCAACAGCTTCCTCTCTGTGTCCTCATACCGATGGACACATTTTTTTTTTGGTCACGGTGTTTGCAGCCTCTGACTGTTTAAGTGCCAAGTTAAAATAACCAACTTTCCTCACTCCATTCTTGCCTCTGTACAGAGGCTCATTCACCAGAATGTCAGCGGAGAAACAAAGACAGCTGACTGTTTTCTCCCCTGGTGTCTATAATTAGATTCTCATGTAGAACTTGGCCACAACAGGGCTTTGCCGGACAATGCCTCCCCCTAACACACTCCCCCCGCAAACACCCCAAAGTGTCTCCCCTCCACTCATCTCCATGGAGACCCAGACAAAGCAGCCAGCCACTTACCCTCTTCAGCCACGAGAAATGCTTGTAAACATCAATGTCCCCATCCATGCTGGGCACCCATGTCAGCAGTTAGATTCCTCAGTCGAAAAAGCCCTTTTCTGGCTGGAGACCAAGTTCTCTCCTCTTCCTTGCCCCTGTCCCCTCCCCCCTCGGGAACGCCAGGCTGTGTTCAAGTTTCCCCACTTCCCTGGCCTGCGTCCTTGTCCTTCAGCCTTTCCCTAGACAGTTTCAGATACACAAGGACTCAGACCAGACTGTGCGCGCCAGGGTCCTCCCCCACCGCCCCCACAGACACACAGCCTCACACACCCTGGGACTGGGATGCAGAGCCCTGCGGAGCGCTCAAACCTAACAGAAAGGTAGGTGGAAAAAAAAGTTGGACAGGAGTCGTAAACGCAACACACACGCGCACACACGGGAACGTTCTTCTCGGGGATAATACCAGAGCCCGCCAGAGGGAAACAGTCCTGAAGAAAATTCCTTGTCTGGCTTCCCCCTTCTGGTGTGGCTGGAACTCATTACCGAGAGCCCCGATTTCCTGTCTCTGCTTCACTCTGCGTTTACCCCGGGCTCCCAGCTGCTCTCAGTTTATTTGGGACTGGGGAGAAGACTAAAAATAAGTGCCGCTCTTGGAGGAGCTTGCTGGTTCCCACACACAGCCTGACCCCCGCCCCAAAGCCCACGCCTACCCCTTTTCCAGAGGAGCGACAGGCTGTGCCCTGAGGAAAGCTTGTTGTTTCCAAAAAAGAGCAGATTCAGAACCAGCTTCAGTCTGAGTCCTCGGCCCTGCTGTGTGCCGGGCTCCGAGCAGGGTGTTTGCTGTCCTTGGCACTGGTGGCACTATGGGCCCAAGACCAACTGCTGCAGCCTCAGGGGAGTCTGGCCCTGGGCTGCAGTCAGTCCCCACCCAGGGCTCCCTGGGGCCACATTCTGTCCAGGGGGCCGGGGGAGGGTGCTGCCTCCGTGGAGTCCCAGGCCTGCCTCCCTGGCTGCCTGCCCCGGATCTGGGCTCTGGACTACCTGCCTTACAAACCAAGGAGGTGGAAAGGGTGAGGCCCGTCGTGTGCATTTCCATGAGACTTAGGGAGCAGCCCTGGGTAGGCAGGAGCCTCGGAGAGCTGGCCAGACGGGGAGCTGTGTCTGTTCTCCTACTGACAGGGCAGGTCACATGCTGGCTTTCCAGGGTGGCCCCTCCAGCCTCCCCAGATGCCACCCCCATCTTCTCCTCTTACTCCCATTTTAAAAGCAGCTTTTCTCCCCCACCCAGCCCTTAATGTGCGGCCTTTGGCTATGACTGATCATGAAAGTGACCTTTGATGTGGGTGCGGCGGGAGCTGTGGTTACATGCAAGGGCCCTGAGCTCTGCTGTGGTAAGGGACTTGCAGACGCCCATCTTTCAATAGCTGGGCCTTCCTGGTGCCCTTGGGGGTCCCCTTGAGGATTTCCTGGAACTCCCAGCCTGCAAAGCAGGCTCTACTGGGGTGTCAGCCTACCCCTTGGCACAGCACCCACAATCACCACAGCCAGGAGCAGCGCCCAAAACACAGGGCAGAAACAATTCCTGCAGCACTGTCCTGGCAGGCTGGCCCAGCCCACAGACATCATGGAGGCGGTGGGGAGGAGGGCTCCGGCCAGCAGCTGGCATGAGGGGAGGAGTAAATTCCTAGAGACACACCCATACAGAGGCCAGAAAGGAAAAGCAGAGCCCATGCTCTGAGCCCTAGCCCCTTCCTCCTCACCTCTGGCCCAGCTCCAGAGCACAGCCTGGGACCCACCCAGACTGCCACGGGACGTGGCAACGAGGAACATCTCTAAGGTTGCAGGGGTAGGTAGGTTGTTTTCTTTTCTGTCTAAAAGCCTGGGAAAGTCAAATGAAGAAATTCATTTAGTCAATACACATTTGCCCAGCATCCAAGGCAAATGAAACTGACTTCCTGCCCTGGGTAAATAAAGAATTACCACATGGTATGTAATAAAGGTGTATCTGGGCCTCAGGGAAGAAGAGGCAGGGGAGCTGATTTGGGGGCTGGCAGGGAGAGGCAGGCAGAGTCCCAGTGCCTGCAGGACAGGAGAAACCCCTACTCCCCTTGGAGGAGCTCATGCTCTTCTTTATGCTCTGGCACGAGAGACGAAGGAAAAAGGAGACGGGGTGGCCACCATGGCTGCTTCTCATCCTCCTTCCTGACTCCCAGCTGCCATGAAGCGTGGCCCAGGCGCCGCTCTTTCACCCCTGCTGAGCAGCCACCCCTCTGCTTCACCAGTTGTCCTGTCGTGCTGAACCACTGACTGTCCCCACATCTGCCTTCTGCACCGGACTGTAGAGAGTGCGTCTGATTTCTGGCTCACTTCTCCAACTTACACGTCTAGCACAATTCTCGGTACACAGCAAGAACTTAAACATTCTTTGGATGAAAAAATGAGGCTCACATGGTAAGACCAGCAAAAGATGACGACTAAAATTCTACCTGGAGAAAAGAGAGACTTAAAGGACTGTCTCCCCAGGTTAAAGAGAAAACTTCATCTATTAGCTCAACTCACTTGTGATGAAGAGAGAGGGGGGTGCGTGTGGGGTGAGGAGAGGGCAGAGAGACAGGGCCAAGAGAAGAGGGAGGGAGGGAGGAATCTGGACAAGCTGCAGCTAAATTCTTGACATATTTTCATGGCATCTTCAAGTAGCAATTCTTACCTCAGCCTTTTTTTTAAAAAAAAAACAAAACACCAAAATATATCTTATTTATATTGTAATTCAACTAAAAAATCCAAAGTTAATACTCTAGAAGATCTAGGAGCAAGGCATCTCTGTGAGGCTGGCAGGAGGGAAAGGGGGAGATGTGTAAGATTCCAGGGGTTCGGAAGCTAAGGCGCCTCCCCTCACTCCTAGTATCCCAGTGCCAGCTCCCTCACCAGCCTGTGGCAGACCTGTGGCTGCACCACACCAGGCTGCCTTGGCCAGGACGGCTTCACAGTGGTCCACAGAAGGGCTTCAGGGAATCAGATAAGCCCCCGAATGTGTTCATAAAATATATACAGAGTGCTATGTGTATGCATAAATCTCCATTTCTCTAAAACAGTTTTCTCAGATGATTGAAATGGCCCATGACTCCCAAAAGGTTAGAAGCCTGGGCATCATCTGGCCTAAGCAGTTGTTTCCAAAGGCTTAGGCTGCCCTGATTATCGGGGGTGGGGAGCTGGGGCTTCCTGCTTCCATCACATGCTCCTGCGAGGCAGAGTCTCAGGGACCCATCTCTGAAGACAGGAGGCCTCGGGAACCACAAAGGTACACAAATAAGGGGCGTTCTGGTGTAGAAACACACCTGAGAGGCAAGGGTGGTCAGGTTTGGATGGGAGGCCTCACTGTAGCTTGTCCCTGCCCCCAACCTGGGGTATCTATAAGAGAACCCCAGGATTGTCACCTACCTGGCTGGATTCCAGGTACTTGTGGGAATGGCTGAAGGGGGAGGGAGAGTTCCCTGACTCCTGCTGCCTTCCAGCAGTCAGCAGCATCTTATCACTGGGCAGAACTGGACTGGCAGGAGTCCTGTGCGTCATGTGCTATTCTGCTCACCTATCACCTACATCCTGGGCTCTGCTCAGCCCTGAGCCTTGGCCTCTGGGCCATGGGTGGCAGCTGCCAGGACACCACCTTGAAAGTCAGAAACAAACTGTGTCCTTCAACAGAGGTGTTGCATAGTGGGACTGCTGCCCATGAGAAGAACAGGAGGAGAGGGAAGAGCCCAGGAGAGGAAGTCCTGACCACAAAGCACCCTCCTGGCCACTGCAGCCCAAGTCCCCATAGTGTGCAAGCACAGAGAACCCACCACCAAAGTGGGTTAGGAGAAGGGTCAGCAGGCTTTTCCTGCGAAGGTCCAAATGGTAAATATTTTAGGCTCGGTGGGCCATGCAGTTGCTGTCATACTCAGCTCTGCTATTAGTAATGTGAAAGGGGCCACAGCCGACACCTAAACCCATGTGTGGCTGTGTTCTAGTAGAACTTAATTTATGGACACTGAAATTTGAATTTTATATCATTTCACATCATAAAATAGTCTTGTGATTTTTTTTCCCCCCTCAATCACTGAAAAATCTAACAAGTCATTCTTAGCTGAATGGGCGTAAGAAATAGGCAGTGGGCCAAATGCAGGCCACGGCAGTGCCAACAAGGCCCCAGGTGATGCTTGTATTCCTGGTCCCAGGACCACACTTGGAGTAGCAAGAGATTAGAAAACCACTTTCAGAAGTTCCTTGAAGCACAGGGCACGGAACAAGTTGGCCTGGGAATGTGCATTCCCCGGAGGCTGCCCACTAGTGAGTGTCTGAAAGGGCAGAAGGCTCCCGGTGGTGTGGCTCTGGCAGGTCTTTGTGGGTGGAGGGTAAGTGGGTGTCTACATGCTCAGACCTCAAGTTATGCTAACCTGGCAACATCACCCACCATGTCCCCTGGGCCTGCAGCAGGAAATTTAGTGGGGAAGGATTTATTTGCTCTTTCACCAGTGTTTGCACATTCTTGGTCATTTATAAACATTGGTTCTTAGAGGCTGAAATAGTCTCTTTAGGTCAGGTCTGAAAGGAACCAGATCACTAGAATTTAGTAGGGTAAATTTACTTTTGAGGGGGAAAAAAATCAAACTACAAGAAAACTAAAACTGCTAAATTTGCAGGGTCTGAAAGCCTGCGATCTGGGGTACAGAGCCAGGAAAAAGGAATTCAAAATCCACCAAAGGACAGGAAGCTTCTTGGGGGCAGGGCCTGACAGACCCTGGGGGTCAGGAAATGCCTCCTGGGATGGAGAGGGCCATCCACTAGCACCCCAGCGCGAGGCACTGCAGTCAAGGAGTTTGGAGAGGTTTTCTCACCATCCACAATGGAAGGTCAAGTCTGTGTGCCCAAGTGGGTGACAGCCCTCCCTGTCTCTTCTCCCCGACCCCAAGGAGTAGAGCCCTCCCCTTCCTGCCCTTTGTCCACTGGTTTCCAAGGAATGGGAGAGAGCTCTTTGCCAGTTGACCCAGGTGCACTGTCTAGCAGCTTCACTAATGAGAAGTGCTTACGTCATCTTGCTCATCTAAAAAAGAAAAAAAAAGCTATTTTCTCATAGAAATCCCACAATGTACCTTATTCCTTGGGACATAGACTTCCCAGAATTTGTCCCCGACTGCCACCTAGTGGCTTCTTCCAGCACTGCAGAGGGACAAAGAACCACTGCCGGTGCCACCCCATTCCCGCCCAGGACAAGAGTCCCTTGGGAGCTCAGCCCAGGAAAGAAAGCCCTGACATGACACCTACTCCCTTCTCGGCGCCCAAGTTCACACCTATCACGGGGGAAGGTAAGAAACACATGCTGTAAACTGGCTCACATAGGCTCTACTTTTGTTTGTTTTTTTTTTTTATAAGCCAATTTTCCCTTCTGTCTTTTCAGATCCAGAGGAAAATGTTTTCCTGCAAAACTCCTATTTGTAACTTTTCAGAATTAAAATGTACATGCATATACCCAGACCTTTTGTTCCCTGCCCTGGGTGGAAAAGGGAGATATATTATAGAAATGAATCACGTGGCAAGAGAAACTCAAATTCGCATTTTGTAATTCATGAAACAGCTTTTCTCCCCACCTTTTTCACAACTCCTCTGGCTTTTCAATATGGTAAACAGATTTGCCGCTTGGCCAGAAGGAAAGATTGCAAGTGGAATCTGGCAGGAACGCACCGGCTTTGTTTGAGGAGCTGGAAGCTGAAGAAGCCACCATCTGTGACAAGGTAGTTTGGAGCTGATGAGTGGGGTGGCTGTGCCCCCTCCTGGGTCTGGGTTCTCTTTGTTTCTTGAGAGACTAATTAAAAAGGTAACTGAAGCACCTGAACTGACTGGTGGGCTCTCAGAGGTGAGCACGCACCCCGGATGGGGCCTCGCTCCCCAGCCCGGCTGGGCCCAGCAGAGGCTGCCTGTTCAGGACAACTCCTCTGGCTGTTCAATATGGTCAACAGGTTTGCCTCCTCACTGCTCTTGATGTGTGGCCTCAGTCAAGCTCTGATATAGGGGCAGCTGCACATAGAGAGGTTCGTATCCTGTCTCCTCTTTGGAAACCAAGAGGCCTAGACTGAGAGAGGCAAAGGCTGGTGCTTATAAAGAGGCCACTCAATATAGCCCTTAGGACAAACTGCAGGATTGGATGCTTGGCCAGATGTGCAGACAATGGCAAACTCAGCTGTGCATTTCCAATTGGGAAACTGAGTCCTGACAAAGAAGAGTTTCATTCAAAGCCACATACAAGTGAGTGGCAGTGCCAGGATAGAGCCCTGGCATTTTAATTCCATCCTACCTCCCCTACTGCGTCACCCTGGCTCAGTTTGCCTCCACCTGCCCATGCACACTGAACAGGATACCTGCAACCTTGCAAAGGAAAGTCTGGGCTCCTGCTGGGTGGTCACGCCCACTCCATGTACCCCCTCCCCCATTCTAAACATGCCCGAGCTGGGCACAAGGCTCACCCTGTAATCCTAGCACTCTGGGCCCCAAGGCAGGAGGATTGCTTGGGCTCAGGAGTTTGAGACCAGCCTGAGCAAGATCAAGACCCTGTGTCTACTAAAAATAGAAAAATTAGCCGGGTGTGGTGGTGCAACCTATAGTCCCAGCTACTTGGGAGGCTGAGGCAGGAGGATCACTTGAGCCCTGGAGTTTGAGGTTGCAGTGAGCTATGATGATGCCACTGTACTCTACCTAAGACAATGGAGCAATATTCTGTCCCCAGAAGAAAAAGACATGCCCAGAGTACATGGGCGAGGCTGGGAATTCAGATGCAGATACTGCCCCTAGACAAAGGGAATCCAGACCCTTTGTTCCTTGCCTCACTGAAGCCTCAGTGGGTATCCCCAGCTCAGAAAGCCTCATGCATGCCCTTTGGAGCCTGGAGCCTACCTCCCCTCCTTGTACTTACTGCCAAGGGGCAGGACACCGGTTCAGGCCCCAGAGCCCTGGAAACTCACTCACAACCCAGCACCACCAAATCTGAAGCAGGTCTGTGCCACTTGGTCTTTAGGACGAGTCTGGCCTGTTTATCCCCATCTCCGGGCAGAGAATCCAGGCCAACAGCCCTCCTACTGCTGCTGACCATGCTGGTCCAGCTGTGTCTCAGTCCTGCCAGGACCCAGCAGAGGGGGAACTACCCCACTCTAAAGAAACACAGTTGCCTTCTGCAATACTCTAGCACCAGGAACTCCCTCTCCATTTAAGACATGAGGAAGGGCCCAGGACTACTCTGCTATTTGTCGTATTCTAACAACCAACCACTCCTCTACATCCTCCACTGCCTCTTCTGCAGCCCACTTTTCTTGTGGACTACAGATGCAACGGTGCCGGGAGATCCATAGTCCCCAATGAACAGCAACCGCACAAGCCCACATTTCCTACCTCACAGTCCTTCCCCTCTGGCCACAGCCGACTGGTCCTTGGGTGAACACCGGACCCAAGGGCAGCTAATCCATAAGCTGTGCTTAAAAGTCTTCAATTTCTATTTCTTTTGCACTTAACATATCTTCATGGGCCTGGAGGACTTAGCTCAGAACCTTTTCTTTAGGAATTTGAGTTTAAAAGCAACAGGGAGAAAACATGGGAAAAAATCTGTTAGTCAATGAGAAGAATAAACTCAAACCTCATGGATGTTTGTGACAGTCACTCCAAACTGCCATCCTGAGGATCATTCTTCCCCACCCCCCACCAACTTCATCACCTTTCCTTTCTGACAGAGGCCACCTCCCACTGTGGCCAATGGAAGCGCCAACACTTGCTTTCCCAGCCTCCACTGCAGCTAGGGTATGCACATGTGAACAAATCCTTTCCATTGAGACGAAATGGAAAGTCTGCTGGAGGGTTTCAGAGAAAGATTTTCTCAACCGATTAAAAAAAAAAAAAAAAGGACACACTAAAATGTTCCCCACCTCTGGACACAGTTGCATAGTTGTGTCTGTGTGTGGACATTGCCTAGAGCTCCAGTCGCCAACTTGCAACTGTTAGGGGACAGGCCTGAGGAAAACCAAACCCCTTGAGGATGGTGGGACAGAAAGATGACAGGAGCCAGAGCCCTTGAGGTCACCCAGAGCCACTGATTTATCCCTGGGACTGCCCATCCTCTGGACATCTTGTTAGTGTATATAAACCTTACTGTTTACACCACTTTCCTGGAGAAAGTATCTCAACTGATAGAGATGTCATGAGGCGGAGCTGGGCCATGTCAGGCCAGTGTTGTGACAAAGCAGTAACTGTGAGGTACAGGCCAGAGCCAGCGAGCCTGCAGAGGAGAACAGAGCAAACCCGCAAGGGATGCGCAGACGTCACAGGGAGAAAGCACTGGCCTGTCCTGCCTAACCCTCCAAACTGCCTCACTAGTTCCAATTCCAATCCTAATCCACATGTGATTTCTTAAAAATAATTCAAGTGAGTCTCTGTGGTTTAAAGCAATGTTTCTTCAACTTGAATATGCATCTGAGTCACCTGGAGATGGGTCAGCAGTTGTGGGGTGGGGGCCCATATTCTGCATTTTTCACAAGCTACCAGGGGATGTAAAAGCTGCTGGGCCATCGACCAAAAGTTGAGTAGCAAATTCTAACTAAAAGTACCAATCTAAATCACCCAGTGGGTCGTTCACTGCTCTGAATTCTATTTCCATACAGATTAAGACCTGCAGTGTGGAATGTGTGTATAGACAGACCATAAAATGACCTTGGGTCTGCGAGACCTGAAATACAGATAAGCTCTCTCTGTCTAGAATCAAAACCTTAACATTCAGCCTTCATATCTTGGAATGTTTATATGAACTTCTGACCCCCTAAAAGTACACCATTCATAGGTTGCTGATGGCCATAATTACTCTAAAAGATTTATGAATGCAATAACTTTTAGGGAAATCTTCCCTCCAAAGGCAGGCATTCCCTAAACCATTGTAAATAACCCTCAAACAGATCTGCAAATCTGAATGCAAGCTGTTTTCTGCAATGCATCTTACAAAAACCCACAACAATGGCAACTGCCTTTGGATCAAAAATATTTTTAATAAATTTCCAAAAACTATTATAAAAGTTAAATCCATTTTTTGTACCACACACTAAAAAATATTATTGGTGAATTACAGTTAACTATAAGATAAAAATCAAACCATACACCTACTGGAGGACGACACAGGTAAATGATTACTTGATCTGAGACTGGGAAAACCCTTTCTAGAGCCAAAAGGAAAACAAGAAACCAAAACAGGAAAGACTGACAGAGTTAATTACAATCTTTTAAAATCTATGCCTCAAAAAGCACCATAATCATTAAATAACAAATAGAGGAAAATAGATGCTATGAATACAGCAAAGGCTAATAAAAGATCATTCAAATAGATAAGAAAAACACTAAATTCCTAATAGAAAGAAGAGCACAGAATATGAATATACTGGGGTGGGATTACACCCACCCAAGGGGCTTAAGGTGATCACTGGGGTGTGTGGGGAAAAAAATATTAGAACTATTTTTTTTTTACCTATCCTTTAAAAATCTTCTATTTGGGGGCTATTTTTTTATAACTTAAATATATTAAAAAAAATTGCACATGTGAATATGTATATATGCGGATGAATTTTTTTTCTACACACAGAATACTAATAAAATAATAAACAAATTTTAGCTTTTCTACTAAAGAAAGAAATGCAAAATGAAAATATTCTCTCATAAGAAATTAGTAAAGCTATTTTTTAATAGCTAATAAAGTTAGTAAAATAGCTAGTAAAGCTAATTTTTAAATTTTAAATGATTACTGTTGATCAGGATGCAGTATGATAGACTCACCTCAAACCCTGCCTCCCTATAAATGGGTAAAATCCTTCTGAAAAGTGATTTGGAAAAATGTGTCAAAAGGCTTACAGACATTAATACCTTTGTATTAGAGCTGTCAGATTTAGTAAACTGCATGGGTATACTTATTAAAAACTATTCATTGCTTGTCCAAAATCAAATTTAACTGGGCATCCTATATTTTATCTGGTAACCCTATGTGAACTCAGTAATTCTACTTTTAGGATACATCTAGAGATAAAGACAAATATTTCTGGACAAAGATGTTCACTGCAGCTATGCCATATATTAGAGAAAGCTTGAAAATAATCTAAATGTCAAAAATTAGAGAAATTATCTCATAAATTGAGGTACATCCATACAAGATGACTAACGAACATCCATAGGCATCATAAACTGTACAGGAAGGAATAAAAACCGGCTATTTTCTGTATCACAGGCAGATTGTGCTTCTGTTTGGGAAGACACTTCAGTGAATCTCGTGGTTATGGGACGGTAAGATCCTGAGCAGAGCTGACAGGGAGCAAATGAAATAAGGCTCGACTGTCTAATGAAAGTGTTCAGAGAACAGTAGAGAAAGCTCTTAAAAGGACCCTTGTGATTACACTGGGCCCACCTGGATAATCCAGGCTGCTTTCCCTACTTCATGGTCAGCTGATTTGCAACCTTAATTTCATCTGCAATCTTGCCGTGTAAGGCAACATATTCCCAGGTTCCGTGATTAGTATATAAACATCTTTGGGGGGACATTATTCTGCCTGCCACACTGGTATAAGTATATTACACACACCAGGCAGACAGCCTATGCAATGGAAATATTGAATAACACATAATGAACACAATGAAGAATTGTTCAGTGTTCAGAGGATGGCCTGGGGATGAGACTGTATTGACAGAGGCCTCCTGAACAGACAGTAAGCTAAGACATCTGGGAAACAGCCCATCTAATCACAAGTGACGTGGCCTTTGGGCAAGGGTATCCCAATCTCTTTGGTCTTTGGTCTCCAACAGCAAGCCCTCCCTCCCAGTTTAATGCTCCTGTTCCTGCTCTCCCACATCTGTGCCTACTTTCAACTTTGAATCAGGTCTGCAAGACTCTAGCTTTAGAAGACTGCATCCCATTCTTCACCCTCAAACTCAGCTTAGGTAATCACACACTTTCCCTGGCTTCCCACTGTCCTCGCCTCTAGCCCTAGAGTGGTCGCATTCCAGATCACCTCGCCAGTGGGACATTCCCACGTATTACGGTCTGTCGGCCTGATCTCGAGAAAGCAGGAGAAGAGTTAGCAAATCTGCATTCCAGTCTAGGGACAGGAAGTAGTTCTAGGGCCAAGAGTAGGGGCAGAAGTATAGAAATGAATGAGGTAATGAGGCTTTAGTTAGTGGTAAGAAACAAGGGGTAGTGGGATCCAGCCTACAGTAGAGGCCAGCCAGGGAGTATACTCCATAAGCCCACATGTCATCCTGGGGGTTGCAGATGGTATGTGAAATCTTTGATGCCTGCTGTTCTCTGGCCCTGGGTTTCCTCTCCTCAGGAGACAGTGACAGTGGACCACAAGAACTCAGGGTGTATAACTTAAGACAGACCACCCAGCAGGAGTTGGTCAAAGCTGGCTGGGAAGCAGAAAAGCCTGGAAGGTTACAGATGAGTCAACAGCTCCAGCCCAGTGGTGGCATTCCATGGGCTGTGTAACTATGCTGCCCGGTGGTTCCCCAGTCAGGCCGTGGGCCTACTCACCAAGCTCTCCTCAAACCACTCCTTTATGTAGGTGGCTGTTGGGCCAGGAATCTGGCTCAGGAGGGCTGCTCTTTCCTGAGGAAGCTCCAGCATCTCCAGGGCCAGCCTCAAGTCCTCGACGAGATGGAGCACTGGGAAGGGGTTCACGTAGGAGGCCGGGGAAGCCAGTCCAGGCTCACAAGTACCATCACTAATATCTGCACCTGTTTTAGTGCCTGGAACAAGAGAAAGGAGCAGGAACTTTGGTAAGAATGGTGGATGCCAAGGGGAAGGAACTGGTAATGAGCAAAGGTCATGGAAGAGAGCAAAGGAAAGGAAAAAGGGACAGATAAGTAGCCTGGAATGAACTGGGTGTGGTGGTGTGCACCTGTAGTTCCAGCTACTCAGGAAGCTGAGGCAGGAGGTTTGTTTGAGCCAAAGAGTTCAAGGCTGTAGTGCACAATGATTGCACTTGTGAACAGCCACTGCTCTCCAGCCTGGACAACACTGTGAGATCCTGTCTTTAAATAAGAAGCCTAGGAGACTATCTGGGCCTCAGCAGAATTACTATTAATGTAAACTTTGCAGAAATCCTCTTTATCCAATCCTGGGCTGGACAAGGTAGAAGAGGCATGTCAGAAGTGAGTGACTGCGCCCACTGAGACTGACATAGGAAGCTCACACACATAGACAACTGAGAAAATACAACCAGTCCTTACCGGTGACCAAAACATGCTAGTTAAGACAATAAGATCCCATTCTTAAGCTTTTAGAGTAACAGATTTATTTTCAGTTCATGTAGTAGATTGAATGAATGGCCACCAAAGATTCTCCCACTCGTGTATGTGCATCCCACTCCTCTCATCAAAGGGTGGATCTTGACTCTGAGCTGGGCTGGTGACTTGCTCTGATCAACAGAATACAGTGGAAGTGACTCTGTGCAGTTCTGGGCCTGGGCCTTAAGAGGTCTGACAGCTTCCACTTTTCCTCTCTTTGACCCTAATGACCATGCAACAAAGTCCAGTTACCCTGCTGGAAGGACAGCCCCAGTTGCCCCAGCCCTCCCAGTTGTGGTGATAGATGTGTGAAGGAAGCCATCTTGGATCCTCCAGCCCCAGTGAGCCACCCCAGCTGACACCATGTGGGACAGGGCTGAGCCATCCCTGCAGAACATTGCCCAAATCATGGAATTATAAAGCAATAAATGGCGGTGGTTGTTTTGAGTGACTACATTTGGGTTAGTTTATCACTCATCAATGGGCAATAATTACTATACTCATTTTGGTGAGAGTTTAGTGAACTGGAATCTTTCTGGATCTTCCCAGTTGGGAGATCTCTATAGTCCCCAACCTACCCATGCTTTAAAACTTTTATTATTATATGTATCCGTACTTCATCTCCCATTATGGGAGGGGAAGTCTCTGAAAGTAGAATTCACGTCATATTTAGCTGAGTTCCCAGGATCACGCCTCCACCCAGTAGATGTTGAAAAGGAATCTGACTGAATGCCTGCATACACTCTTGAATAAATGTTAATATCTAAAGAGAAAGAGTGCTTACATTTCCTCAGAGATCTGGGATATTGGGTCACCTATTTCTAATTTGATATGCACCAAATAGGACCATTTTCACCTTTCTAAACCCCATCATTTAACAACGACAACAGAAAACGTCTTTCCGTAAGTACAGCGATATATTTTTCAAATCAAAACTGGGGTGACACAGTCTAACAAAGGATTTCTGCACTTTTTTCCAGCAGTAAGAAACACTTCAGAAAATAAATTTTAGATGGTGGGATTTCTAGGGCACTTGGATTATTTATAAGGCCACTAGGATAAAATATTTGAAATCAGGACTACTGGAAAATGTGAGCTGTGGGGCCGCCACGTGCACCACACTGCAGGCCTGATGTCTAATTCCAGGTCCCTTTACTCTTCTCAGAGTCAACTTCCTCCTTGCCAGGCAGCCTCGGGAATGAGGAATCCACACAGAAGCACAGAAGGAAACAATTACTACTTGATTGCCAGTTTGCTTTCTGAAAATACATGATGGAGGGAATCATGGATCGCAATCCACAAACAAGTCAGTGGCTCTTGGGAGCCAGGAAACTGCCAATTACCCACACTCTGATGTGTGCTCAGCACTTTCTGGCTCCTACCAGTCCAAATTGGAGTCCACTGGGAGAGCCACAGCCAAAGTGCAGGGTAGCAAAGGGACAGAAACACAGTGAGACCTCCAGCCTCCTAACCTTGCTGAGAACTCCCTCTTCCTTCCGGACACACTCTAACTTCAAACACGATGCCGTCCAGTGTCATTTTCTGTATTTTATAAATTAGTGAGTCAGGCTTGGGGGCATGGGTAGAAAGCTTTTCATGTGTGTGGCCTTGGGTAAGTTTCTTTCTTTCTCTGGGACCCTCCCTCCCCTAAAGCTTTGAGAGTCTTCCTTGCTATTCAAAGAGAGAGTGTGTGTGTACATGTATAGGAGCACATGTTTATTTGTGCCAATTTTTTACAGGCATATATGTATAAACACACAAAAACTCTAAGTTTTATTTCTTTGTAATTTATATTTCTTTTATTACTTCATCAAAATCAATATCCTTCCACTGAAAGTAGTACATTAAAAAAATCAATAGCCAATAAATGCTAGATGAGGAAAATAAAAAGATAATAATATATGACGAGTATATGAATGAAAATTTGTCCTCGAGCTAGTTGTAATGACAGTGACAGCAAAGCCTCAGGGGGAAAAACTCCACTTGGTTTCAAATCTAAGAATCCGATATGGTTCATAGGACAGAAAACTAAGGGAAAAAGAAACTTCCAAATGCTTCCCTTGGGCTAAATGACAAAATGATATTGAATAGGAAGGCATCTATACAAAGGGAGAGATAATGACTCCGAATTTCTTTTCTTAGAAACAAAGTGTGGTAACCAGCCTCCAAGAGGCCCTCAGGGACACCTGCCTCTTCATAATTCATACTGCACAGGTAGTCCCCTCCCACATTATCTCAGAGTTGCTCTGAGGGACCAGTACAATATGGCAGAAGTGATGGAATGCCACTTCCAAGGCTAGGTCATAAAAAAACACTGACTCCTCCTGCTTTATTCTCTCTTGGATCACTCGCTCTGAGGGAAGCCAGATGCCATGTTATAAGGACACTCAATCCTCCCTATGGAAAAGTCCGTATGGTGAGGAACTATGGCTACCTGTCAACAGCCATGAAGGGAGTGAGCTCTCCTACCCACAGCTGTATGAGTGAGCCGCCCCAGAAGCAGATCCTCTGGCCCCAGTCAAGCCTTTAGATGACTTCAGCTCTTGCTGGTACCTCACCTGTAACCTCATGAAAGACCTGGAGCCAGAATCATCTGGCTAAACCACTCCTGAATTCCTATCCTGAATTCCTGGTCCACAGAAACTGAGAGATAATAGATGTTTAGTATTTTAAGATGATATATTTTGGGGTAATTTACTACATAGTAAAATAAAAATTTTATCAAAATCAATAGCTGATAAATGCTCGGTGAGGAAAGGAAGAAGACACTAATGTATGAGTATATGAAGGACCATGATAATCAATACACATAAGAACGTTCTGAGAAACACAATCAAGGGGAACTTGGCTATGGACTACAAAAATATGTTGCTGGAATACTCTTACAGAAAAATATAAGACCTCTATTTTACACCATACACAAAAATAAAATTTATACAGACAAGGATTACATGTAAAAAATTAAACTATAAAAACAAAAAAGAGAAGATAGATCAAAATTAGGTCAGAGGAAGATTTTATAAGCACATGAGCAATTGAGCAAGACATAAGAACAATAAATATGACTACAGGAAATTAACTTCTGCAACACCAAAAACAAAAATTAAAAGACAAATTATAGCCTGAAAAACCTACTTGTAACAATTATAACAAAAGATCAGCATATCTTTCATATAAAAAGAGACCTGATATATCAATAAGAAAAATGTCCCAATCCGCTTCTCACACACAAAACAGGCATAAGGTTTTTATATGGGCAATCCTGGAACAAAAACAATAACAAAAAAATAAAAAATAAAAATATGGAAATAAAATGTTTTCTCATTAGTGAATAGAACATTTAAAAATAGTGTTCAGTTTTCACCTATGAAATTATTGAAGATAAAAATGCAATGATATTCAATGTTAGCAAGCTCATGCTATTAACAAGAGTACCCTCACATTGGGTTAACAGACAGAAAGACTGGCCCAACCTTTCTGAAAAGTAATTTGGCAAGATACAGTAAAAATATTCCTCCTTCTGATCCAGCAATTCCAATTCTATAAATTTAACCTAAGGAAATATACTCTGACATGTAGCCAAAGAGCAATATATAAGTATGATCTCAGCAGTGTCTTAATTATGAAAAAGTGAGGAGAAAATGCCTCCAAACAGGTGAATCTTAAATAACTTCTGGGACATTCAAAGATGATTCATATAAGCTATATAAAAAAACAATTATCCAAAGACTTAGTAACATGGGGAAATACTTGTTTTAGACTATTCAGTAAAAAAAAAAGTTAGAATTAAAAAATATATACATATATATAATAAACAAATATATGTAAAGAGAATACACAGGCCAAGTGTGATGACTCATGCCTGTAATCCTAGCACAGTGGGAGGCTGAGGTGAGAGGATCACTTGAGACCAGGAGTTTGAGACCAGCCTGGGCAACACAGAAAGGCCCCACCTCTACAAAAAAAATTTTAAAAATTAGCCAGGTGTGGTGGCATGTGCCTATAGTCTCAGCTATTCAGGCAGCTAAACAGGAGGATCACTTGAGCCCTGGGGTTTGAGGCTGCTGTGAGCAATGATCATGCAGCTGCACTCCAGTCTAGATGAGAGAGAGAGAGAGAGCGAGACTGTCTCAAAAAAAAAAAAAAAAGACACAAATGTTGACAATAATTTTCATTGCTTTTATAATCATTTTTTTAAACTTTAAATTTGTTGAATGAAAGTGAGAGATTCAAGTGTGACATTTACTTTGCATGCTCTAGATTCTCTCATGCTTTGAAAGTCCCTATAGGATAGGATGCTAGACAATATGGGAGAATTCAGGCTCTTCTCTGGGCTGGAAATAAGTGCTTAAAGGCAGCCAGCTTTCCTCTTCGGGCTGTTGATTAGCTTTCCTTCCCTCAGTAATTGCATAAGTGAAACTGGTCAGCGGAACCTAGTAGTGTTTTCACAGAACAAGCATTTCAGAAAATCTCAGAGCAGGCCATGTGATAAAGCCATGCACTACTTAAGAGGGAAACTTCTGGCAATAGGACAGACCCAACTGTCAGGAGTCCCCTTTACACACAATGAATAAATAGAAAAGCTGAAAAAGATAACACCTTTTTTTTTTTTTTCCAATGTGGAGCCAAGCTTGAAAGAAAATGAAAACCTTGGGTGCCAGAAACAAAGAGCGAACTCAACAGTGAAACAAGTTCAAGTTCACTCTAGAGTAGCCCTGGGGAAAAGATCCAGATATAGGAAAGACATGGGGTTGGGGCTTGGGGTTTTAATACTCCCCAGTAAAAGCTGTAAGCTGAAAGTGAGACCCCTATAGAAAGGCAGCACCCCTCAGTAGTGCCTGCCTCATGAAGAGGGTCTGAGAAAATTCAACCAATGGCAGAGAAGCCTGTAGTGTGCTCGGAAGCGCCCCATATGTTTATAAAACCACATACACACACACACACCGGCTGTGAGAAATCAAACCTACAGATCTCTGCATACCACAAGTGTAGTGCCAAGTTTCTACTACGCACTTACTGCTAAAATTCCAAACCAGAAGTCAACACACATGCACACAAAATGGTCTAGGATGGTGCAACGTGAAAGCCCAGCATTACCAAAGGCAAAATCTCCCAGAAAGCTCAATTCCACACTCCACACACATTCCCTGCAGAGCATTAGCTCCTATAAAAGAAAAAAAAAATTACAAGCACAGGAGGAGACAAATCAAAATAGAACCACCAGATGCAACAAAAAAGAAAATGTGTGGCCTAATACCTGGGATTAACATACCAATACAAAACACACAATAAGTTTCTCTTGGGGGACAACCTATTATTTTATTTTGAACAACAAAGCACTCTTTAGGGAAGACAGATTAGCACAAAGGTTTCCAACTCTGGATGCACATTGAAATCACCTCGGAAATTTTACAAACCACAGATGCCTGAGTCCTACCTCCAGTTATTTCAATTTAATTGGTCTGAGGTGTGACCTGGGGTAATAAAAAGTATCCCAGGTGATTCTAAAATGAAGCGTAAATTGAAATCACTGCCCTAGCAGATTACCTCAATCAATGCTAGCTTTTGAAGCTTATAGAGGTCACCTGAGGATATTTAAAGGTGCAAAACCAAAATTTAATACAGGTTTTAGTAATTATTTTGAGGGATAAGACCACATAAAAGGCAAATACTATAGGATTTTATTGAAAGCCTTTTAAAGATCACTTTCAAAAGTACATTAGTATGTATGTGGTAGTCATTAGGGTTATTCAGAAATATTTTGGTTCTCCACTTGAGCTCATAATAGGCTTACAGTTCTGCCCTTTGAAGTCACTCATGGTCACATGACTTCCTTTGGCCAATAAATATGAGAAACGACATGTGTCACTCTGGGAAAAAGTCTAAGAGCCAGTACACAATTCCCCGTAGCTCCCCCACCTGACTTCGCTACTGGTAAGAATGGAGACTGATTAAGCCCATGTTCCAGAGTGAAGATTGCAAGAACCAGAGCCCTTCGCAGAGCTGGGGGGAACTTGTAGTGTGTGCAAGAAATAAACCTTTGTGTTTCAAACTACTGACATTTCAGGACTATTCCTTATTGTAGTATAACTTAGTCTGTGTTCACTTATACAAAGTATATATGTTGTATAATTCAGAAATACAATCTTTTGAAGAATGATCTTTTATCACGTAAATGAGGTTCTTTGACATGGAATGAAATATCTGTTGACAGTATCATATGTGGGTTTCTAAAATACTGCATTTAAAACAACTTACAAGTGAGGACAACGTGCTCTAAAACCTTGCCACTTAAAAAGTGGGGTCCACGTAAGTGTTAGCAATACCTGAGAGCTTGTTAGACATACGGAACTCAAACCTACAAATATGAATCTGCATTTTATCAACATTCCCAAATGATCTACAACTGCTCCAGAATGCCATCATTACTCAAAAAGTAGCTCTCATGATAGAAACAGAGATAAATGTAAAAAGCTTGAATAAAATCATTTTGTAAGCTGTGCCAATTAGATAAGAAATTCATAAATATACTATTTTACATAAGTGCTTATACATATAGCTAAATCAATACATTAATATTAGTAAATATTTGTCTATTCAGGGAATATATTTGGGCATATATGATACGTTTTACATAATTAAAAGGGAAAGGGAAGAAATAGAAACCTTAATGAAAGAAAAGAAAAAAGAATGGGGAATTTTGAAAAAAACCAAATACAAACCAAAATAAAGAATACAGCCAATAAAACTGAAAATTAAGTGGACAGATTAAATAGAAGACAAGAGGAAGATGGACCTGAAGAATTCACTCAGAGTGCTGCAGAGTGAGATACAAGTAGAAAATATGAAAAGGGAGTTAAGAGACAGAAAGACAGAATGACAAGGTCCAACATACTTCTTCAGGAATTCCAGAAAATATAGAGGATGAAGCCAAGGCAACAGTGAAAGAGAAAATGGCTATGAATCTTTCAGAATGAAAAACTTGAGCCATCTTAAAAATACACACTGAGTCCCCAGGATACATCAAAACAAATCCACCCTAGAAACAATACAGTGAAACTGTAGAACACGAAAGATAAAGAGGAAATTCAAAAGCCACTAGAGACAGAAAACAGATAGACTGTCAACAGACTTCCCATTGGCAACAAGTCCCAAAAATAATACCTATGAATAGCTACCAACTACAAGCCTATACAAGATAAACTATCATTCAAGATTAAGAAAGAACATTTAAGAAAATTTTTCAGATGACTAATGCAATTTATTACTGAGAAGACTATTACCGAAAGAATTTTAAAGGAAGAAACTACACCAAGCAAAAAAGACAACAACAAAAAAGTGTGATAAAAGAATCAACTATGATTGGAGAAGTTAAAATTATCGGTTAAAATTAATATTGTCAATAAAAAAACAATTTGGGGGATATAAATTAATACTAGAATACTAAACAAAATAATGTGAAAGAATGGGCAGTGATGGGAAGTGTAGCATTCTAAGAGTCAAGTATTATTATAGAGGAAGACAGAAATATAATTCTTCAAAGACATATTTACCTTTAGCTTTCATGTTAAGGATGTATGTTAAAAAATATAAGATGGGCACTAAAAGAACAGAAATAGATACTTCCTAACAGAGATTTAAAAAACAACAAATTGATGATCAATGCAACAGAAGCCGGCAAGGCAAAAACAAACAAAAGTTAAATAGAAAAAACAGCACAAAAATGGAGAAATAAGTACACACACCTATATACCAGTAGTTATAATTATAAATGCATTAAACTCACTGGTTTAAGCTCAAAAATTTGAATGAAATAAAGAAATACAGTTCTTTGATGTTACCAAAAGAGACGTATGAGAAACATACAGAAAACTTTAACTCTGAATGGCAAACATAAAGTGTTCAAAAAGATAAAGCCCAGAATTCCATACATTGGAGTAGGTACTTTGATCAAACTGCTAAAAACAGCCACAAAAACAAATCACTGGATAAAATAACAAGCAAAAAGTCATGTTAATAGTCCTCTAAGGAAACAGAATCATAGCTCAAAAATTTTTCCACAAAGAAAATACCAGGCCAAATGCTTTTACAAGTTAATTCTACCAAACATTCAAGAAGTGAATAATTCTAATCTAACAAACTATTTAATATAAAAAGGCCAAATTTAAAGCTAACAAAATTGACAACCTCAGTAAAATGGACAAAGTTTTAGAAAAATATAACTTGCCAAAACTCAATATTAAGAAGAAATTAGAACCTGACTGTCCGCAACTATTATTAATAAAAAAAAAAGAAAATCCTTCAACAAGGAAACACCAAGTCCATGCGATTGTGCCGGTCTGTTCCTATACCTACCAATATAGCAGGTATTTAAGGAACAAATAACTCTAGTCTTATCCAAACTCTGTTTTGGAGAATAGAAAATGAGGCACCTTCCTTGTACCAGTGGAGCAGGAGGCGGATCTACCAGCAAGGGAAAAACAGAACGATGGCTGCAGACCAGCGATGCCACAGTGGGCTTTTGACCTCTTTACACAAGGGGCAGTCTTTGACAGCTCAGCCCCTCATACACCTCTAAACCTCCACTGGGACTCCCTTCTGAACAAAATCATATCTGCTATGGGAACAGGAATGTTTACGTTCTGCTACTCTGTTAAGTGATGATGAATTAAGAACTGTTCAGAGCACAGACTCTTCACCAGCCTTTAACACCTCACCTGACATCACTCATGGGCCAAGGTGAAGAAACTCAGTCTTGACCAGAATTTTCTCTGCCCCTACACAATCTGTTTTTTGTTTTGTCTTGTCTTTTTGCAAATCCAGACGCTAATCAGAGTTGGCAGAAAGGCCCAGCAGACAGGGCAACCTCTTTTTTAACTGTCATAAAACAGGCTCCTTTTAACTATTTCTCATCAATGAGTACAGCTTGTAGATAACTGCATGAGTAACCTCCTGCACAGCAAAGGGGAAGAAGAGGCCCTCTGTGTCCTGACCACGTGGCTCTCTGGTCCTTTGCCAGAAGTGGCTTGACAGAGTAGCCACTGAATCTGTTAGTCCACAAATGAAGCCCTATGCAAAATTAGCATTTATGGAAGTTGTTCTGGGCCATCCAGAGAGATATAATTAAGCAATATATAGTTCATTTTCAACTATCAAGGATGTAATTGAATTATAGTGTCATTTGCAGGCAGAATCACAGGGACCAATCAGGAGGAAGACTAGATCAAAGGTTAACATCCTACTGGAAACTATAACAATGGTCTTTTGTATTAGAAATAAATCATTATTGGCACAGGTCCTGGAGTCTCCAACAGTTACCTCTTCCCAACTTTCTCATATAAAATTCTAGGGTCTCAGTCAAGTATAGCCACACCTGGGGTACACCTAGTCAGATTTCAAGAATTCAACTTTACAAGCAGTTTCATTTAATAGTCCTACTTCTGCTTACAAGGCATTTCTGTTTGCATTCACAATAATCAATTTCTCTTAATATCTCTCACACCTCTCAAGCTGCTGACCACCTTGTGATGAGGGTCATCACACCAGTGGCTCTGTATTTGCCACTTGTGCGTTAGGATGTCCTCTTAGAGTACTCGTGGTTTAAAGGAATCATACATAATCAGCTGCATTGTCTGTATTGTTTTCATTGATGGAGGAGGGAGACACTTTTTTTTGCATTAAAGGTATAATTACATAAACACTGATATCACATGCCCAGAGTGCACTCTTTTTAGAAAGAGTTTTGGAAAATAAATGGTAACCTATCATACTATAGAATAATTAACAAAGGGAAATTCCTTGTTATGTGGTTGTATGATTATCAACAATCATTACTGAAAGAACAGCATCCATGTTAGCAGGAATCTGTGTTGTTTTTGTATAACAAGCTACTACTTGGGGAGCATAGGAAGCTTATAAAAATGTCTTCCATTGAAATAAGTGGTAATTATGTTTTCAAATAGTGAAATAATACAGACTTTGGGCACTTGTTTTTGTACTTTAACAGATCCCAAAACACTTGTCTTTTGGTAGCAGGGGTGGCATTACTTGACATCATTCAATCTCAAATTAATAAGAACATAGAGGAAGATTTAAATATCCACACAAAAATGTAATTTCTGCAGGATTTGTGGTATCATGATGTGGTGCTACAGTTTTCAAACCTTTTAGTTTGCCACCCTTTAAGCAAAGGAACCCTTGCTTGCAAGGAACAATGTATAAGAGATGAGAACAAAGCCACTCTGGCTAAGGGATTGTGAGCAAGAGCAGAACCATGTCCTCTTCTCAGTTAACTCTTTTCTCCTATAGACTGCCGGCCACAGCACATAAAACCAACCCAGGAATGAAAGGAGCTTAGAGAAGACTCAGATGGCTCTGGACTCAAATCTTAGATCAGTCGTTCAGTGCTATGACCTTGGGTGGTAAAAATAATATTATTAATAACACTAAAATCAATAAAACAAATAACTTATACCAAGTGAGCACTTACTAAGTGCCAAGCACTACTCTAAGTACCTTATCTGCATTAATTCAATCCACACAGTAATATGAGACAGGTAATATCATTACCATTATTTTATCTATGAGGAAATTGAGGCTCAGAAGAACTAAGTAATTTGTCCAAAGATCCCACAGCCAGTAGTAAGTGGCTGAGCTTGGATTCAAACCCTACAGTTTAACTCTGTAGTCCTCATTAATAACCACAAAAGTTCCTAACCTCTTCGGCCCAGTTTGGCTCAGCCATCTTGAAAATAGGAATGGTATTAATAATCTTGAGAAAAAGTGTCCTGAACAAAGGCATTCAATAATTATCATTCTTTTCATAAGGAATAGCATAGAAAACATGCCCTCCAGACACTAATAACTTCAATGTTGAATTATCTGTCAAATAGCTCCTGTTAATGTCTGTGTGAGCCAATTACTACTTAAGAGATGGTTCACAGGACATGCCAACTACTAAGTTTTCAAAAAAAATTAGTGATTTGTTATTCAAAAAAAAAATCAGCCAAACAAAGGCACAGAGAAAATAATAAATGAAGTGCAGCCATATATAGGCTATATACAGAAACTAATAACTGCCTCCTAACCAATGAAAAGGAGGTTCTGTTCACGAAAGTAAATAGAATATACATGTGACAAATATTTATTAAACATTTATTAGGGGCCACAGACCAATCAAGGCACTGGAGGTACATTGGCAGAACCTCTGTTCTCGTGGAACTTACATTCTAGTAGAGGAGGCAGACAATAAGCAAAGAGATAAATATGAACATAATAGGTCTGCTGGTGATAAGTGTTATACAGAAGTATAAACAGGATATGAAGACAGAGAGTGATGTGAGAATGCTATGCTAGATAAGGTCAGGGAACACCTTCTGACATGGTGACATTTCAGCATAAATCTGGATCTAGAGGAGAACATTCCAGGAGAAGGAACAGCAAGCAGAAAGGCCCTGTGATAGCCAGCAGACATTGCTAGAGTGACACAGCCAGGGGGAACATGAAAGAGAATCAGCAAAGACCAAATCATATTATGACGCTGTTGGCCATGGTGAGGACTATAGATTTTATCCTGAGATGGGAAGCCACTGAAAAGTTTTGGAGAGAGGAGTGATGTGATTTAATTTGAATTTTAAGGCTACTCTGTGGTTCTATGAAAAATCATCTATAAGAACAGAAGCAGATACCAATCAGAAGACTATATGCCAATCTTGTAGACCCTGGGCAAGTCTAGTGAGGAATGTGCAAGCCTTATACAATGAAAAGCACAAAACTCAAATGGGTGAAATGAGGGCTTTCATAAATGAGAACTCCACTGTGTTCCTACAAAAGACTCAACATGATAAAAGATTTTTTGTCCCTCGATTTATCAAAAGCTAACATTTTATAGGGCTTACTACATGCCAGGCACTATTCTAAACACCTTATGTGTGGTTAACATAGGCAACCCTCTAAGGTGGGTACTAGGATTATTTCCATTAAAAATATGAGGAAATTGAGACACAAATCATGCAAATAACTTGTTGAGCTAGGATTTGAACCAAGTAGTCTGGCCTCAGGTATTCCTCCCTACTGATCTGCAAAGGACCACTCTACAAAGAATGCCTTGGAATGTCTAAGACTGTCTCTCTACAAAACTCTCACACCTGTTCCAGATAGTAGTAGCCCAGGGAGGCCTTCTAGATGTAAACCTTCCAGGACAGAGACTAAGGAAATGGAAGGAAGGACACTCTGTGCTGAAAGGTTAGGAAAACAGGTCTCCTGGGGTCCACACAACCCAAACATAGGGCCCTTCCCTCCACATGCATCCCAGATTCTCAACTGCAGATCCTGGGCCAAGGCAAGGCTTTGAGGATCAGCCACATAATCTTTTTCTCTCAGAGGCAGAAGGAATTTTGTCAGAGGCTCTATCATTTTAGGAATTCCTGTAGAGAGAAATTAGGAGACAGGAAGAGGCACTGAGCCCACACAAGGCTGCTTTCTTTAGAAAGTGTCTCATTCATTCCTCAAAGATTCAATATTGTCAAGATATCAGTTCTTCCCCATATGATCTACAGATTCAACTGCAATCCCAATCAAAATCCCAGCAAGTTATTTTGTGAATATCAATAAACCAATTCTGAAGTTTATATGGAGAGGAAAAAGACCCAAGCTAGCCAACACAATGTTGAATAAGAATAAAGTTGGAAGACTGACACCCCCCAACTTCAAGACTTACTGTAAAGATACAGTAATCAACACAGTGTGGTACTGGCAAAAGAATAGACAAATAGATCAATGGAATGAAATAAAGAGCTCAGAAATAGACCCACATAGGCCAGACGTGCACAGTGGCTCATGCCTGTAATTCTAGCACTCTGCGAGGCTGAGGCAGGATTGCTTGAGGTCAGGAGTTCAAGACCAGCCTGAGCAAGAGCAAGACCCCATCTCTACAAGAAAACAGAAAAATTAGCCAGGCATGGTGGCATGTGTCTGTAGTTTCAGCTACTCCAGAGCCTGAGACAGAAGGATCGCTTGAGCCCAGGAGTTTGAGGTTGCAGTGAGCTATGCCACTTCAGTCTAGCCCAGGTGACAGAGCAAGACCCTATCTCGAAAACAAAAAAAAAAAAAAAAAGAAAAAGAAAGAGAGAAATAGACCCAAACAAATTAACTGATCTTTCACAAAAGAGCAAAGGCAATATGACAGAGAAAAGATAGTATTTTCATTCATTCCTCACAAGAGTTCAGCCAGGGGCTTGACCAGATTCTCCTCTTGGCTCTTTGGCTGGCAGCTCCAAAGTGCTGACCACCTCAGCCATTCTAACAGTCTGATCCTATGGCTCTTATCACAATGCATGTGAACCCTGGGAGCTTCCAGATCAGGCTCTTTAAAAAGATTGTTAGGAAATCCACTCTCTTGACTGTTTCTTCTCAATAAGGCATCCGAGATCCTACTTAGAATAGGACATCCCAATCTATGAAGCCTCTGAAAAGTGGGACATTAGTCATGGCCTCTCGAGGGCCTTCTGCTCACTGGGAAATTAAGAACCTGCCAGATGATAGCTACCACGTTACAGTGTCACTAGTAACCTGAAGAAACTACGAAACACAGGCAACCTTTCCTACCCTAGGCTCAAGCACCCAGAACCCTCTGTGAATCAGAGTATCTCTGCAATTGGAAGGAAAAGCAAATGTCTGAAAAGGGGGAGAGTTAGGTGCCCCACGTACTTCTGGGGTCGAGACACACTCAGCCCACTACCTTCTTTCCCCATGCCCTCCAGCCACAGCTCACACAATGTGGAGAAAAGTCTCGAAGAAGCACACCCAGTCCACAAATAAGGCCACTGAACTACATCAGGTCAGGACAGAAGAAAGAAGACCTGGGACCTTTGGGAAAGAGTTTCAACAACACATAGGTTTCTGGGCACTCCCATCAAATTAATCTGCTAGAATAACCCACTGGCAGTTCTTTCCAATTAACTACAGTTTTGCTGAATCTTTTCAAGAGAAAGTCCCCTGCTGGCTAATGTGAACATTAAAACCAAACAATCAAGATGGATAAAAATAATATGACATTAAGAACACTCTAAACATGAGGTGACTCAATACAAAACTGCCTTCCATCTCCGAAACATTCAGACCAACTGAGGAAGTGAGCTGACACCTATGTTAGATGGCAAAGTCTGCTACATTTTGAGTTTCAGCTCGACTGTAATAAGTTATAATGTGCTCCAAAAAATCTGCAATAGAATCAATCTCATTGCACCCAAGCTGCCTCGCAGCCAGGATCCAAACTGAGACAGAGTTATGTCCACACGTGTGGTACATCCACACTATCTCCACAGAGACCTAAAGTATCACACCAGACATCAGAGAGTTCCACAAGTTTGTACTTTAAAAAAGAGATCACATGCACAATAGCATTATTTAAAAATATATAACAAGAGGCCTCTCTCTATGCAAAAAAGAAAAAATAATTAAAAAGAAGTAAAGTGAGAGAAAGCAGTTTCCGAAACATGGAGGAAGCAGCATCAGGTGCTGGGATTCCCGGAGCGTACCTGCAATGATCCCGTCCATTTGCTCCAGGGCAGCTTCCAGTGCGTGACTAGCATCAGAAGCCATGACTCCTTGGCCTGCTCAGTCTCCTGCTCTTACTGAAAATTCAAATACAGAACACAAAAGACATTAGAGAGTCCCACATTAGGCACACAAGACTGCAAAACCCTTTAATTCCATCATTACACAAAGCTCTTTCATAAGAATCCTAGGAGCCCCCATGTAGTTTCTGCATCTCCGTGGCCTCTCCCTCCTGCCATGAGTGCTTTTTCCACAGATCTGTAGTACCTGATCCCGTTCACTTCTATAATGAAAAGCTACCAGGGCTCTCCAGAGTTACCTGTAGCAGCAAGACAGCAATTGTTACACCTCGCCACGACAGTCTCAGGCGGGGACCCTGTCAGGGCATACACGGCACTGGGTCAGTCACAGCAGACATTTCACTGTCGTGTCTGCATTTGCCCCACACCGGCAATGCTTTCCTTGGGTGAGTGTGACCCAGGCTGAGGCCTCAACTGCCACTTCCATTCCTCCAAAGGGCCAGTGTGCCCCGCCTAGAAAGGTCTTCTCAGGCACAATGCTGTGGAGAGAGCACTGGCCCAAGAGCACTGTAACTGACCATCTTAACTCCACTCTACCCAGCACCATTCAAGGTTCAGAATCCCATCCTTGCAGGAAGAACATCTTCAAGGATACATAGTCTAGCCACTTCCCTCCCTAAAGCTGAATCTCCCCTCTAAGGGTCCTGTCTACAGCCAAAGGGAGCTGCCAACTCCCCACCCCACACCCCTGGGCAGCTGCTTCCATCTCTGGACAACTCTGCCTCCTAGAAAAGTCTTTAGCTTAAACTCTCCTCCTGCAGTATCTCTTCATTTTTCTTGCTGCCCACCCCCTCCCTGGGTAGGAGGGAGGGACCTACAAGAGCACTTGTAATCCTAAGAAGAGACTTAGCTCATGTCTGTAAACTGGAGCCATTTGTTTGCTCATTCAGCAAAACCTACGCGTGTGCCTAAAGGGCATAAGTGCTAGGGGAAGAGGGCATGGCTCCCACACCCAAGCATGGCACAGGTCAGGAAGTCAATGGTTCTGAGGGTCTCTGCTCTTTGTCCTTGTGAAGTGGGACCTTTGGAGTAGAGAGAGGAAAATAGGCACCACAGAGGAGTGGCTTTGGAGATGGTGTGATAAGGATTTCAGGACCACAAAGGACCACACTGGACTGGACTGGCAGTAAGCAGTTAAATCCACAGGCTCTAGAGTCAGATAGCCTGAGTTAAGACCCAGCTCTGCCATGTACTGGGTGATCTCTGATCTTCAGTGTTCTCATCTGTAAAATGGGGATAATAGCATCTAACTCATAGGATTGATGTCATGATTAAGGGGTAATTAAAATTTCATAGAAAGCACTAAGTACATTCCCTTGCCCTAGAAAGTGTTCAATATATGTTAGCTATTTTTGCTTTCTGGTTTTGTTAAGTGAGGAGATAACCTCAGCACATATTTTTGCCAGAATACTTCAGATAAGATGTTAAACAAAAAGAGGGCCAGATGCGGTGGCTCACACCTGTAATCTCAGCACTTTGGAAGGCCAAGGTAAGAGGATCTCTTGAGGCCAGGAGTTCAAGACCAGCCTGGCAACATAGCAAGACCCCGTCTCTACAAAAAGTAATGATAATTTTTAAAAAATCAGCCGAGTGTAGTGGTGCGCACCTGTAGTCACAGCTACCCAGGAGGCTGAGGCAAGAGGATCACTTAAGCCCAGGAGTTTGAGACTGCAGTGAGCTGTGATCATGCCACTGTACTCCAGCCTAGGTGATAAAGTGAGACCCTCTGTCTCCAGGGAGGGAGAACCCAGATAAGCTCAAGAGGCTGGTTCATTTTAAGAAAGAAGAGGAAGACAAGCAACTATGCATGTGGAGAGGGGAGAAGGTAGTGACTCACAGGTGCAAAGGCCAAGCAGACACTCGGCCTTGCGGCCAAGAACCATTTCACGGTTAGCTGGGAGGGAATGAGGAGGGGCACTTATAGAGGGGACGGGGAACCTCACTGGCAGGAACCAGAAAAAGGCTACAACGAGGAACAAAGCTGCTCTGAGCTAAGAACAGCAGCCCAGACAGCCACAGAGCAAACACAATGTAGAAATCTTGGGGTCTCAAGGAAAGCCAGCTTGGGTCAGAATAAAAGAAGAGGTAGCAGGAAACAGGAGGGTAGCAATAATCAGCAGATTCTCACCTGTTCAGTGTAAGGGATATTCAAAGTTTGAAATACTTCCCTCCAAAAACTTCCCACTCCTCTTGGGGTAAAATTTCAAACTCCCTACTGTGGGCTATGGAAGAGGTGCTGCAGGATCAGGGAAACCACACCTCTCTTTCCCTGTGGCTCCTCATGCTTTAGCAGCCTTGGTCTCCTCTCTGCTCCCCAAACACTCCAAGAACTTTCCTCGTCTACAGGTTTACACCTGCCATCCCGCTGCCCCGAGTTCACTCCCCAGTTCTCTGCACAGGTGATTTATTCTCATCCTTCAGGTCTCAGCTCCAAAGCGTCTTCTCAGAGAGCGTTTCCCCACACCCCCCACCCCTAATCCAAAGCAGCCCCTTCCAAGCACAGCAAATTCCAATGTATCTTGGTCCGTGCTTTTGTTTCCTTACTAACTGGCCACCTTCTCCATGGCGGCAGGGGATCCTGTCTGTCTTGTTCACCCCTAAGTTCCCAGTGCCTAGCAGAGTACCTGGCACAAGGAAGTTTATAAATAAAAGCTTGTGAATAAATGGATGGATCCATGCAGCCAGCATTGTGCTGGGTACAGTGGGTGGGGAGGGTGCATATTAATAAACCAGGACAAGTCTAGGCCCCCATGGACCACACGGTCTAGTGTGAGAAGACAGATGTATGAACAAATAATTATGACACAGTGCGAGATGTGCTGATAGAGGTAGACCCAGTTTCCCTGGGTCTTGAAGGATGAGTAGGAGCTTTCTCAGAAGATAAGGAGGACAATGCTATTCCAGGCAGAGGGGGTGGTGCACAAAAGGCAGGGAAGCGTGTAAGGGCACGATGTAGTTGGCAAAGACCAAAATGGTTGACGAGATCATACAGGAACATCCAGCTGCTCAAGATGAGTCAAAACTTTCAAGAATTCACATAAGCAAGACAAGGGCAATTAACGAGAGGAGCTTGAGAATCACACCCACTACTCCAGGGGTCTGGATACCAGTGCATGACAAATCAAGTAGCCTCAGATGTAAACACAACAGAGATTTTTAAAAGAAAGATTTCATATGTCAGCATACCAGGCCCACTGATGAGCTGTGGCTGGCCCCATTTGGGGCCCTAGTCCCTGGGTGAAAGTGGGGAGGGCAGTTAGGGAACGCCAAGCCCAAAGGACCCAGGCTATGGCCCCCTGCAACAGAAGGACCATGAGAGAAGACCCATGGGCCCTCTGCCCAGTGATGAGTTTGTACTTGGCAAACAGCAAGCTGGGTGGACCCGTGGGAGCTGGTCTGAGATGAAACATGAGTCAAAGGTGTATCCTAGTCACAACGCATGACTTTCATCATAGGCCGTGACTCCTTGGCCTGCTTAGTCTCCTCCTCCTCTTACTGACAGTTCAAATACAGAACAAAGGAAAAATTACAGAGTTCCACATTATGCACACAAGACCACAACACCCTTTAATTCCATCATCATACCATGCACTTTCATAAGAATCCTGGTAGCTGACGCGGAGATTCTGACAGCTCAGAAACAGCCAGATGGAAGAGGCCTGGGGTGAGGTACCGGGTAGAAGGGGTGCATGGCACTTTCATGCTCTCTCCAGGGGCACCAGCATTTCCATGTGTTCACCAGCCAGGAAGTTCTCCAGACTCCTTCCTTTAGGGTTTCTTATAAAGGCCCCATTACATAGGCATGATTGATTAAATCATTGGTTATTCAATCCTTAGTGATCGAACTCAATCTTCAGGCCTACCTCCTCCCTCCCCCAGAGGTAGGGCAGAAGGTTGGGAGAGAGGCTGAAAGTTCTAACCCTGTAATAGCATGGCTGGTTCCTCTGGCAACCAGCACATCCTCCTGAAGTCATCTATTAGCATAAACTCAGGTAAAGTTGAAAGGAGCTTATTATGAATAACGAAAGTGGCTCCTCTCACCCCCATCCAAGGGTTTTAGGAGCTCTGTGCTAGGAACTCAGAAAGAGAACAAATATGTATTTATTATATTACAGAAATTTCCCCTTATCCTTTGGGTATACATTCCAAGACCCCCAATGGATGCCTGAAACTACAGATAATACCAAGCCTGTGTA
This sequence comes from Lepilemur ruficaudatus, assembly GCA_963574885.1. NCBI lineage: Eukaryota > Metazoa > Chordata > Mammalia > Primates > Lepilemuridae > Lepilemur > Lepilemur ruficaudatus. The sequence continues at coordinate 97,221 of CAUYRT010033134.1, forward strand.
TGCAGTACTATGTTTTTTCCTATACACACCTATGATGAAGTTTAATTTATAAATTAGGCATATAAGAGATTAACAATAATAAAACAATTATAAAAATATACTGCAATAAAAGCATGTGAATGTGATCTATCTTTCAAAATATCTTATTCTGTACCTTGGGTAACTGGAACTGAGGCAAGCAAAGCTGCAGATAAGGGGGTACTACTGTATATCACGGTATCACAGGTCTCAGAGGCAAACGTGCCACCTGACACATGCAGTGTATTCGGTGTCTTTCCTGTCTGTTCCTGCCACAGGGACACTGATCTCCCTTAGGAGCCTGGGTTCATCAGGGACACAGGGCTGAAGTGTGCGAAGCTCCAAAAGCAACATGTTAGGAGGCTTCCTGGAGAGAATTAAGGTGCAAAAGCCAGAAAGCATCAGGAAGAGGCAATAATACAAACCAGTAGGAAAGAGGACCAGAGTCCAGGTCATAATACAAAAGGACAAGTGAAAATCAGGGTGACATCTAAGCAGATGGTGGGAAGTGGAACTTGAATCACTTTCCCACCAATGAGAAGGAAGCTATTGCAGCCACCCAAGGACCTGACCCAGCGTGGACAACAGGAGCAAACGGTGTACCCTGGGGACTCAAACGGGGAGGACTCCTTCCTCCCAGGAAAGGAAGGAGCAATCACAGAAGAAGACAGAGCTCTTAACACGCTCAAGGCAGTGGCAGTGGTTATATTGGACAAAACAGTTTTCCTCCTCTCTGGACATTTAACATAGCTCTGCATTTGACCCTGAAGCAGGCAGGCTTCCAATACCAAGAAATTGGCTCATCTCTGGCCACAAAGATAAGGCAGGGCATGTTGTTTAAGAAAAGAAAACGTGTGGTCCTTTCATTATTCATCCTTCACTCACAGGCCTCTGCAAATGCTGCCATCTTCCCATCTGTGACAGTGTCTGAGCCCGGGGCTGCTGCTAACACAGGACTTTACCCTTTTCTTTGCTACCAGACGGGGGGAAAATGACTCCCCCCCGCCTTAGCTGTGAAAACAGCCAATGAGGAAGAACAGCCATGTTTTAGAATGGCAATGTATGATGACAGATGCTATATCCACAGGAACTGTACCACACAAAGGCCAGTTTGGCACCTCAAAGTTGATTAGGAGCCAGGCATAGTGGCTCATGCCTGTAATCCCAGCACTTTGGGAGGCCAAGGCAGGAGGATCATTTGAGGCCAGGACTTTAAGACCGGTGTGAGCAAGAGTGAGACCCCTGTCTCTACAAAAAGTAGAAAAAATTAGGCATGGTGGCATGCGCCTACAGTCTCAGCTACTTGGGAGGTTGAGATGGGAGGATCACTTGAGCCCATAAATTCAAGGTTACAGTGAGCTATGATTGTGCCACTACACTCCAGGCTGGTGACAGAGCAAGACCCTAACTTTTTAACAAAAAAATGAAAATAAAAAAAGTTGATTAATGAGCAAGATCTGTATATGTTCTAAAATTTAAGAAACTGAGCCACAATAGGCCATCTATCATCCAGTATGTTCTGAGACAAATAGTGATTTAGATATGATATTAACTGCTTTCATGTTCAGCAAAAGAAAACCAGAAGTAGGCAGGAACTAGAGATTAAGATAAATCTGGAGCATGTAAACTTTAACTTCTCCCATCCACACTGATTGCAACCTTCCAATCCATTCTCTTAACTACTTTTCTCTCAATAGAAGTGGCTAGGTTTGTAATTGCCATTTGGAGCAGGCTCACACAGCCCCAAATAGAGGAAGGAATTAGGAACAGATCTTGGAGTCCCTGCTACCCCTGCTCCACCGGGATCTCCTGAGCCTTAGAAATAGCCAAGCCAGAGCTGGGACCTGTTCCTCAGCAGCTGCCTCCAGCCAGAGGCCAGTGTCCCTCTGCAGAAGGCAAGGTTTGGGAAGGAGCCCTCAGCCAAGAACCCCACCACCACCACAGCACTGGGACTCATCTCCTACCTCTCCCAGCCCCAAATGGCCAGCAGAAAATAAAGAAGTATCACCACATCATAAGAAACCAGTCTTTTCCCCATAATTTACAGGCCTCCCATAAACTACAGCTGCTCTTAAATGGTTATTTTAAGAAATACCTTTTGCTATCCCTAAGCCTTTTAAGAGATAGCCTCTTAAAAGGATATAAGAAACTTGCCTCTTTGGTATAGCAGAACAAGAAGCCATTTGCAGCACACACACACACAAAAAAAATAAATAAATAAAAAGGAGGAAGACAGAGATGAAGGAAGTTGATGGAAATGCCTAAATTCTCAATCACATCCCATATTGACCAACAAAAACTTTCTTTTTAAAGCACTAGAAAGAAAGAAAGAACATATTTAAAACCTGGGCTTTGCTGCATCTGCAGCTGTGGATCTTTAGATAAGTTATCAATCTCATCATTATGGGCAAAAATAAACAAGGTAGAACTCAGGTAAATAAAGCAAATTGAACCTAAGCATCTGATTTAATATCTCACTAAAATAATAGATGAATTTATTTTGCAAAACATAAATGCACAAGGACACGGAGAACGTGATAGAGGACATTAGGGAGATGCCAGCGTGACAGCTCTGCAGCAAGCCTTCAAGGACAGCCAGTCCAGAAGCTCTGGGAGAGATATCTTCAGTCATATCAAACTGACAGAACACCGGATGCACCTGAACATCTTAAGAGAGTTACATAATTGAATTTAATGCAATAAGAAAATAGAAAAACCAAGCAAATGACAAAAGAACTCCACAGCAACCAAAAGATAAAAGTGACCATCCTCCTAACATGAAACACCACACACTGATCTCGCCAAACTGCACTGGCAGGACAAGGGGGCGGGAAAGTGCTTGCGGTGAGAGGACAGGGCTGGAAGGGGAGCTGAAGCCCCATCGTCTAGAGTGGGACTCGTAAGTCACTGGATAATGAAAAATAGTAGCAGAACAAGCATTTTTTTTAGAGATACAGATAAAAATGCTAAAAGAATTTTAAGTAGTTGCATCTGAGGAAGGACAATGGGGTGGGGTAGGCAGGCAGATGGCTGTTTTAGCAAATCCCATACAATTGCCTAACTCTTTAAATTGTGTAGCTATATATTAATAGTAGCAATGAAAATTAAAATAGTCAACAAGATTAAAAGAGATAACATGTGTGGTGTGCGATCAATCAGTGGTCCAATCAGTGCGGCTTCTGTCTTCTCTGTAGTAGCACACATGGAGTAGGTAACTTAGCTACTTGCTATGGGTTTATCCAACATTATGTCACTTAATCCCCACACACCAATTAGCAATTACTCTCCGCCTGTTACAGAGGAGGAAACAGATTAGGCAACGTGCCTGAGGATGCACACCTTTCTTCCTTCCCATTCTTCCACTGTCCTGAAGGAAGAAACCCATCTGTAGGGTTTTGAGCACAGGGGTAACATGGTCTGACTTACCTTCCAAAAGGATTACTCTGGCAGCTGTTTGGAAAATAGACTGCAGGGGGCGCAGCGGTGAACACATGAAAACCAGGCAACAGTTGAAGGTAGCATGGACCGCAGTGATCGTGGTAGATATTCTAATAATTCCTGGTGTATGCTGAGGGCAAAGCCAGTAAGATTTACTGATAGATTGGACATAGGCATGAGAGAGAGAAGTCGAGTGTGCCTACAAGGTTCTTGCCTGGAGCCCCTGAATGGGGAGACCTGCAGGAGCAACAACAGTGTGGGGTGTCTGGGGGTGAAGTCAGGAGACTGGTTCTGGAAATGTTCAGTTTAAGATGCCTACAGACACGTAGGAAGATACGCTGAATAGCCATTTGGAAATAGGAGTCTGGTGTTTAGAGAGAAGTCTGGGCTGGAGATATCAATTTGGGAGTTGTCTGTATAAAGATAGTATTTAAAGCAATTGCATGAAGTGACTTAAGAAGTGGTGAGGATAAAAATAGAGGCGGCCTCAGGACTCTCTGGAACACTCCAACATGCAGCCATCAGGGAGAAGAGGAACCAACAAAGGAGACTGAGGAGGAACAAACAGCCAGGAAAAGTGAGAGCGGAGCCCAGAAGGCAATGAAGGGTTTCGGGACGGAGGGTGCAGTCAGGTGTGCCAAATGCTGCTGAGTAAGACCAGGGCACGTCTTCTCTACAAACTCCTCTAGCGGTGAGCTCATCTGCTCCCACGGCCTCACCTGTCCCTGCATTACCTCACCCTCGATGACTGCAACAGCCTCCTGATTGGCGGCCCTGCCTCCAAGCAGCCCTCTCCACTCAACGCTAAAGATTCACCTATCTCAGTGGTCCCCAAATTCTGGTGTTAATTGGAATCGCCCGGAGAGCTAATCCTTCCACAGAGGCCCTGCCTTGTGGAAGTAGAGGAGGGCCTGAACCTGACCTTGCCATTCAGGTGGTTCCGACAGTGAATAAAGTTGAAGTGATGGAATACAAGCACAGCCCTACATTGAGCACGCTTCTGCTTTGGAAGTCTCAGGGGCTCATCACCAGCCACAGGGTAAAATTCATGGCCCTTAATCATGTGACTCAACCTACTTGGTTGCAACTTTAACTTCCAGTATACACAGCCCTGGGCAGACCTCTGACCCATCTCGACCACACACCCTATCATTAGTGGATTGAGCCTAATCGTTCACTGGCTACACCTGTTGCTTTCCTGTTTTAATGCCCATGTCAGCAGCTGTCCTTGCTAAGTTCCCATCTCCTCATCAAGCCAACTCTTCCAGTAGCCCCTGCTCAATCCTGCCCACCTAAATGAGATCTTCCCATCATCTCTTTCATCCTGCAGGAAAGGGATGAGAGCAGCTGTGCACAGCCACCTCCCCGGCAACGCTGCCATGTGTCTGGGGCCCTGCGGGATCCCCGTTCTGTAAGCACTGGAGAAATGTTTACAGATTTATTGATAAACCACTTCACAGTCAGTGGGAAACTAAAACCAGGGAGATAGTGGGGGCAGAGAAAGGTGGCAGCAGGTGTCCTTCATGTCCTCCCCTTCCCCCACCTGACACCCTCCTCCCTCTCCATATCCCCACACAGGGGAGCCACCAAATACACCCCATCCCACCTAAGTGACGCGACACGGTCACCAGGCCAGAAACCCGGGAATCACCCCTCGCTCTTACCTTTTCTCACACACATCCAGTTGGTCATCAGGTCCAGTAAAGTCTCCTTCCTCACCCGCTCAGATCTGCCCCCTCATCCTCGCCTGCTCTGCTGCTGTCACCCATCAGAATTACCTTGCTGGCTTCCTACCTGGAAGCTTCCAGCCTCCACACTGCTGCCGGGATGGGTCTACCTCGCAAATCAACCGAGGCTCCCTGGTGCTTTCACAACGCTTCCCAGCTTCCTACTGCCAGGCAGCGAAGGGACACCGGGACGGGAGAGGAAGTTAAGGACCCATGGGGTAGTGTGAGTGTGGCTCTGCAGTCACATCTGCGCTTGGATCTGAGTTCTTACTTTCGTGAGCTGTGCCTCTGACAAATTCCTCAACATCACCGAGCCTCGCTTTACCTATTTGTAAAATTCTGGTGAAAATACACACACTGTGGGATTGTAGAGATTCAAGACCGGATGGGAGTTCACAGCCACAGCAGTTATAATTCTCCCCGGCCACAGGCGTGCACTTCCCTCAGGCCAGAGGGGCCAGACACAGCAAGACAGCAGACAGGAGTCACAGCAGGACGGAGGGACTGGGCTGCTGAGAAAGCTGCTATCGGGGTTACGAATGCCTTCAGTGAATCTCTGAGTCCAGTGAAAGTGAAGAGGTGGAGCTTTCATTTCGATTGTCAATTGTCAATAAATAGAAGCTTAAGTAGCCTAAGAAAAGCTGAACAGGAGAAAATAAAAGCATGCTACTGAAGGTGAACAAGCATGCTTAACTGGCCCCTATCTAATCACGGTATCAGTAACTCCTAATAGCAAACATTTGTTTAAAGCTTTACAGCATCAGTCAGTTAAGCTGAAGCTGGGGGTGGGGGGGGAGGGCGAGATCCCTGAGAATTGTGGAAAGGGCCCTAAACCTCAGTGCAGGCTGGCAGTGCTGGGTGGCGGCAGGGGACCAATGCAATATTTCTTGTTTAGCGTCTTTTTCCCGTTATACCAGGTTAGTGAGTTGTGTGCCCTGGGCATTTCCAGCCACTCCCCGTTGGGCGAGTTCCAAGAGATCCCTAAGAACATTTGTGCTGGAGCTCAGTTCTACTGAACCCGCCGGGAGGATTCTTTTTGCTTTCTGGCCCTTCCATTTAAGACCCAGCCCAAGTCCCATCACATGTCTCTGCCCCACCACCAGACTCCTTTGGCACAGCCAAGCCCAGATGCTTCCACTTAAGCACTTACCCAAAAAGCTCAAGCCCTACTCACCAAACCACAGCCCTTTAAACAAGGCTCCGTGATCCCAAACAGCTTTTCCAGCAACATGTAATAACAGCAGGGCACGCAGGCACAAAGCTGAACGCCCTCCTCCAGAAAAGGCAAAGAACAGCGCCAGGCACTGAGCCTTCACCTACCGGCGCCACCAGACCAGAGGCTGTCCCAGTCTCACTGTCCCACCGTGTCAGGAGCGGCATCCTCCCTCCTTCTAAAAAGGGTAAGCTGCTTAAGAGAAACACCACCCAAAGACAGGAGCATGAGGCACGAGAGAGCCCAGCCCACAAGGAGGAGCACAGGGTCCGGCCAGGAGACGGGCGAGCCTGAGGCTCCGGTGGCTCACAGCCACACGGCACATCTGACCTGGTTGACGAGCACTGAGACGCTGGTGTTGAGCCTCCTTCAGTGTCTCTCCTTAATGTTTTCAAAGGCTTGCTTCTCCTCTGCCTGTTCTCACCTCCTTTTCTGCTCTTGACATTCTACCCACACCCCCTCCCCCAGCTGAGTTCTTTTCCCCAACTCAAGGGCCTTGTGGTGAAGAGGCCACAACAATGTCAGTGACCAAGGCCATGGGGCTCACTTAAACCCTGGCCTACCAATGAACAGTTTGGAAAGATATCAAAGGTCAGACAATGCAGGAACTCCAACAAGGAGCGAGGGCGGGAGGAGAGGCAGGAATCTATGCCTTGGAAGGAACGAGATGGGGTGCCAGACAGCGTCCAGGGAGCAGAGCATCACCAAGCCCCATCAGTGTGCCCCTACCCACTGTAAGATAAGTACATCTGTCCTCACGGGTGGGTCCTGCTGCTGCCACTTAGAGAACTTGAGAGGCTCCATGTGAGAGGCTCAAGAAGAGTGGGTCTGAGAAGTAAATGGAAATGAGAACGTACCCTTCGAGGCTGAGACGTGAAGGACCAGGACCATGACCAGGCAACAAACAACTCACACGTTCTATACCCCAGCTGCCTGCGCCCAGCCACATGGCCACTCACAAGACATCAAAGTGATGACAAATTACTTTGTGCAAGTGCAACATCCACCTGTCTGTAAAAACTGCCTGCTCTGGAAGTTCACAGCAGGTTTCCTGTCTCCTACAAGATGCTGCAGCCCTTGTGAGAAGACTCAGTCCTCATTATCTCATTTAATCTTTGTGGCAGTCGTGTGAGGGATATATTACAATTATCAGCCCCTTTTTACAAAGATGTAGCTCTGTGGCCAGAGAGCTGGGAAAGAGTGGCAGCAAATGAAGCTGGGACCAGCTGGGGAAGGGTCTCTCAGCCCTAGAACTTAGCCTGAACCTGTCAGGCCATGGGACCCACTGAGGGAGCTGCCCAGGAGCACCCCGCTCCTCCCAGCAGTCGTGTGGAAGGATGCAAAGATCCGAGGGCAAAGACCAGGGGCTCACGGGCCTCTCTGGACTCCCCCTCCACAAGTACAACCAGGCTTTGGCAGCCTGTCCCCTCTATCTGCAGTGCGGGTCCCCGCCTACATCTCCCTCTTTGGGAGGAGTCTTTGACTCCGTTTCCCTGCTCGCCGTCCCCCTATTCTGGATGATGCACAGGCCTCTCTATCTCTGGCTCAGCTTGTCAGTGTGGCTGTGCAGTCAGTGTGCAGGGTCCTCACCTGAAACTCTGCTTCTCTCCAGCCACCGCCCAGCTCACACTGAACCTGCTCCTCAGCTCCTCTGCCTTCCGGTCACCACATACCCTCTCACTCCTTCTGCCTGGGGAACCAAGTTCACATATCTCCTCTTCCCTCTGTTCCCACGATGTTAAAACAATACAGAACACTCCATCAGATGCTCATGTGCCCAAGGTCTTTAATCTCGTGTTACTTTCCCATCAGACTCCCTCTCAGCAAACTACCCTGCATCTTTCTTTAATGAGAAATGGAACCCCTCGACTCCCTTTCTCTCCATTTCCAACTCCCCTGTCCTGTGGAAGAGCTGCCCTTCCTCCCTTTGGCCCCTAATCTCCTATCATTGCTGAGATCCAGTCTCTCAAATACGTCCCCTCGGAGCTCAATCTGCATCTCTCTCGGCCTCTCCAGTTCCTTCCTCTCAACACATGCAAATATGAAAGCCTCTGCTACTCCACTGCCTTTGACCGTGCACCCCCAGCCACTACTCCACATTTCTCCTCTGCCTCAGAGCCCCACTGCCCACCTCCATGCTCTCTGCCACCCACTGTGGGAGACGTCCACTGCCCACCGAGCTGCTGTTCCCATTTCCACCAGGGGGACCTGGGGGTGGGGTTAAAACCCCAAGGTGGAGTGAAACTGCCTGGAGGAGAGCCCAGATTCCAACACTCACTATGTTGGGTAAGATACTTAACCTCTGTGCCTCAGTTTCCTCATGTATAAGACAGCAATAATAGAAGAACCTACTTCAAAGGGTGGTTGTAGAGGTTAAATGAGTTAATGGAGTAAAACACTCAGACCAGTGATGGTCCAGCATCTGCTGGATGCTCTCCTTGGCATCTCATCAGTGCTGATACTCTCTTCTGGCATTTGGGATGAAGCACTCTCTGGGTTCCTTCTTGAACTGTACAGACTGCATTTTCCTGTGACACTTCCTATGTCCTGGTCCCCTCCCCTTCCAGTGCCCTAGTCGCTGTGGGTTCCTCTCTGCAGGGATGCTCTTCTCCATCTCATCCTTCCCACTCCTACATGACAGTGTTCAGAACCTGGGCACTGAAGGGCCTGGCCTCTCCCACGGCAGTCCAAACTCATGAGCTGGCATCCACATTGGAGCTGACTCCAAAGTGCCCTGGACTCATGGTAATAATTGCGGCTGCCATTTCCTAAGCACTTACCCTGCACTGAGCTAAGCACTTATATGAACTTCACTATCTCAATATTTATAACTATTATTATCCAGATTTTACAGATAAGGAAACAGAAGCATGGAGAGGTTAAGTGACTTGGCCAAATCACACATCCAGGAAGCAGTAGGGATAAGATTTGAATCCAAGCAGTCTGACCCCAAGGTTACATTCTCAACCATTATACAGCACTGCCTCACCCAGCCTGACCACCTCCTGAGAGTCTGATACTCCAGCCACAGGAGGGCATTCTCATGTCATTGTGCCTTTTTCATGCTGTCCCCTCAACCTAAAGGCCCCTTCCCCAGTCTCTGTCCATCAAAACTAATTTTTCAACACCCAGCCAGTTCTATGTCCTCTACAATAGCATACCCACCGCTAGCTGTCCAAATGAACCTCTGTAGAAACATGGGCTCACACCTTCCTTTAGTTTGTTTCCTGTTGCCATGGGGATATCCAATGGGAGAACACTAGCATCTTCTCTTTCTAGAACTTCCTCCCCTGGAGGGTGGCTCAGTATCTGATTGGTGGAAATGAAAGAAGAAACTGAGCATAGGCAGCTTGGCCCCTCCTCCCCTTTCCCTAGAGCCACCTTGAAGAGGGAAGTGCCCTGCCCAGGAGGAGACGATCACTGGCCTGGAAGTCCCATCCTGGTCTGAGGTGATGCGCCTATAATCCACATGGTCCCCTCTGTCTGGGAGCTTGGCTCCCCGGCAACCTGCAGACGATGCTGTAATTCACTTTCCCAGGCAGGGCAATGCCAGGAAGGCGGTCGGGGAAGGCAGGCATTTGTGTCATGGCCACTGAACAATGCCTGCGGAAGTAAATTAAATTGTGGTCTGGTTTATAGGCAAGCCTTGTCAGGTCGGCCAGTGTGAATCAAGCCCTGGGCAACAGGCACCCTCCAATGAATGGATGATGAGGGTGCCTGGCCCACAAACCACCCTCCAATGGCCCTCACCTCCATTCTCTCCCCTGTCTACACCCCATCTGCTCACATGGCAGACAGAGCCCTACCCCCTCACAAGCCCTGCTGGCAATGTGCTTCCCCAGTCCTAGAATTCACCACCCTTCAAAAAAAGTTACCCTCATTTTCCTTCTCACAACAAAGAACACACAATTTACCTCCAGGCAGGAACAAATGGACATGAAGTCATTACACCGCCTCAACCTGAGCTGAGACTCAGAGAAATGCTTCGAACACAACCTCGACATGAATATTTCCAGAGCTTCAAAAACTACCTCTTAAAAAATAACAAGAGCAAGAGGTTCTTGTTGAAGCTGAGTGACGGCAAGAGGATTCATTATACTATTCCTTCTACTTCTGTGTACGTTTGAATTCTTTTTGTGATAAAGGGTTAAAACAAAAAGCAAAAACACCACCTAAGGATCTGGGCTTTTTGGGGCAGGGGGCACAGGATTTCACCTTCCCTTCAGGCAGAACTGAGATTTGAACCTAAATTCCTGATGATGTGTTTGGTGCTCTTCCTATGGTGCCATTCAGACTCCCTGAATAGGTCCTAACATCCACCCAAACTCCTTACCTCTCACCTTACCCCTTAGCTGATGAGGGCTGAGACCATCATCATTTCTCAGCTGGACTGCAAAAGCTGTTGCCTCTGGACTTTCTACCTCTCGCTGATTCCCCTTCGATCCATCTTTCCTGGTGCAGGCAAGACATGTTCCACAGATCTCACGACACGCTCCTCGGCTCCCAAACCTTCCACAGCTCCCCACTGCTTTCAGCAGAGGAAGCCACATTTTGAAGCTCAAAGTCCCCCATTACAGTCCACCCCCAGCCGCACTTCACACCATGTTCCAAGTTCTAGCCACAATGGATCACTTCCTACCCCCCAATACAGAAATACCCTGTCTGTTTTCTCTATTTCCTCTACTTGGAATGCTTTTCTCCATCTATACTTTCAAATCCCAGCCATGCTAAGGCCTTATCCAAATGACCACTGCCAGGAAGCCCTTCCTGACACCACCAGCCCCGACCCTGAAGGCGCCAGATGCCTTCTCTCCGCTGCTGTCGTCCTTGGTACCCATCTTTATCATCAGAGCTGTTTACATTATTTATAAAGATAATAATAACTTGCATGATTTCTCAATATGTCTGCCTCCTCTTCTAAATTGAGCTGCTTGAGAGCAAGGAGTATGTCCTATTCACCTCTCTATCCTCCCAGCCCAGCGAGGAGCCTGACACAGGGGGACACAGGGTAAACGTTTGCTGACACAAAATGTTAAATGTGCATCTGAGTGGAGAGTGAAAGGAGAAGGAGCACGTGACCTTGGCTAGCATTCTGAAATAAGGGCTGTGGGTCATCCATGACAGCCTCTCCCATCAAACTTTCTCCACACCTGGGGCCCCTCTCTCTCTAGCCCGATATTCAGAGGTGAAGGCAACTCTACCATAAGGCGAACCTGGCCATGCTTGGGCCTGGCATGAGCAAGAGACATAATTGATGGATACAATTATATTCCCAAAGGACCAACAAAAAAAAGGATGTAACTTCTCCTAGCAGATGATAAAACCAGGCGTGTCTCCTCATTCCATCATTTTAGAATGCTAAGCAACAAGGAAAATACAGATCTAAATTGGCAAGTCTTCTAGGGTATCTAGAGTATTCAGGGCCTTCTGCTTGACTTTAGCCTACAGCCAACTACCTCCTACAAGCCTCCCTAGCTGCCCGCTTGGGGTGGGGAACAGGCCCCAGAATTTGGCAGGCTGTAGGTAAATACGAATTGAATTAATCAAAATTTATTCTCTATTTTGACCCTTCATTTCAACATTTGTTGAACACTTTAATTTTGATTCAATTCAATGGTTTTCCTTTTGCATTAAAAAGAAAATTAAACCAGTGGGAGATAAAAGCCACTGGCCTGTGTGCTGTCAACAACAGCCTGGCTCCTGCCTCTGTCAGGAGGAGGGGGCTTCCCCTGCAGGCCTGGGCTGTAGGGTATTAGCAGCTCCGTCTTCACTGGAGGGCCGAGGGCCACATGGAAGCCAGATGAAGACACTGTACAGAACCCACCACTGCCAGAGAGCCAGACTACAAATAAACCCCTCGGCCTGGAGCTTTTCTGGGCTGGGCCTTCAGACAAGGCCAACAAGCTTCCTCCACTGGCTGAGCTGGGTCTACCTCCCTCTCCTGGTCCCAAGCTTAGCAGGACAAGCACTGAGTGCCTCTCCATCCCTGACTATGACACTGAGCCTTGTTTACTGAGGATTTTGGAAACACCCTGGGCTGAATTGTGACCTGCCCCCCAAATTCCAGTGTTGAATTCCTAACCCCCAAAACCTCAGAATGTGGCCAAATGTGCAAATAGGGTCTTTAAAGAGGTAATTACATTAAAATGAGATCATACAGGTAGGCTCTAATCCAACAGGACTGATGTCCTTAGAAGAGATTAGGATGCGGACAACTACCAAGGGAAGACCATGTGAAGACACAGGGAGAAGATGACCCATCTGCAAGCCAAGGAGAGTCCTCAGACCAACCAGCCCTGCCGACACCCTGATCTTAGACTTCTGGCCTCCATAACTGTGAGAAAAAAAATTTCCGTTGTGCAAGCTCTCTAGTCTGGTACTTTGTTATGGCAGCTGAAGTAAATTCATACCCACTTCCATCTGATCTTGGACACACAGCCGGGAAAGCCTATGAGAAGAAGGCAGCCTCCTCTCCAGAGCTATTGGTCTCTGTTCTGACCCACTGGTGGTCCCCTTCCCTCAGTCCAAGGGAGACTTTGCTTTACATCCTCAGAACTTAATCCAGGTAAGGGCAGTTCCAAATATTCCTTTATCTATAGTCTTTGTAAGTCAGCTCTGAGTTGAACCACACTTGAAGACCAAGACCATTTAGTGAGGCCAGATTTTAGGATGCTACAAGGAAGAAACCCTAAGACCCTACAGCCTGACCAGCTGCCAAGATGCATTCAAGGGGCCAAAAGGACTGGGCCCAGCCCTCTTCAACCCAATTCAACAGCTCCAGCATATGATGTGGGGAGGAGGAGGCGGGCCAGTCCCCTAGTCTCAAATCGCCAGTCACAAGACACTTGCCACTTGGATCACTTCCCTCAAGCTCATCCCACTAAGAGCTCTGAGGCCAGAGTGGTTTAGGGACTTTCCCAAGAAAAGTGACCTGGGAATCCCCCACTTGCACACATGTTCCTGTGGCCCAAAGATGAGCCCACTGCAGAGTTAACACTGTACTAGGTATCCCCTCCCTGGAGGCTCACATGGTCCTGCTCCTGGAAGTCTGTCAGCTGAACCCCAGGTGAGTGGGACTGTCTAAAAATCTCCTGGGGCCTCTCTCCCATCTTTCTCACCCCTTCTTTTCAATAAAACGGGGTTTTTATTCCCCCATAGAAGATACCCAAACAGTTCCTCAGACTTGAGGAATATCAGTCTATGTGACTGAAAAGGGCCACAGAAGCGGCAGTGGTACAGAAGCCAGGTCCCGGTCCCCAGCCCTCTGAGGCCCTGCTCTGGCCAAATGAGTGGGGGCTCCTTTCCCTGAAGAAGGAGAGGAGCAGGATGCAGCAGCAGGAGTCCAAGCTTTGTCTTAGTCCTTCCATGTTGCTGTAACAAAAGTACCATAAACTGGGTACGTAGCTTATAAATAACAGACATGTATGTCTCATGGCTCTGGAGGCTGGGAAGCCTAAGATCAAGGCATCAGCACATTCAGTGTCTGCTGAAGGCCTGTTTCCTGAGGTTTACAGATGGTGTCTTCTACCTATGTCCTCCCGTAGTGGAAGGGACTAGCTAGCTCTCTGGGGCTAACGTACAGCACCCCTAACACACAGCCCCTCTTTTATAAGGCACCACTCTCAACCATGAGGGCTCCACCCTCATGACCGAATCACCTCCCAAAGGCCCCAAAACTTTTGGGATTAGGATTACAACACATGAATTTGGGGGGACGTAAACATGCAGACCATAGCAAAATCAGACAGGCTTGGGTTTAAATCCTGGCCGTACTACTTATGATGTGGGTTAGTTTTTTACCTTGGGTGATACACATTAACCTCTCAGGTTACTATATAATGGAGATGATACCTGCCTCACACAGGGCTGGTCAGAGGCTTAAGAAAGAAGACAGAATAAACTGCACAACTCAGTGCCTGGCCCAGTAAATACGCAACACCCTGCCTCTCCCCACTCAGAGAACATGTCCCTAACTGCACTATTCCAGAAGACGGATTTGGCCAAGACCCTTCATCAAGGCCTAAATATTAGGATCAGGAAAGAAAACCTATGATGTTGACTACCTTTGAGAAGTCACCAAATCTCGTGGAGCCACCCCCCAAACAGGCAGACCCTGGGGGTACAGTAGCCCAAACACAGCACACATGCTCCAGCTTTTCTCCCTCTCTCCTGCAGTGCCTGACAGAAAGAGAGCAAGGCCAGGGCCACAGGGCCTTCCGAAGCAGCCCATGTCCTGTAGAGCACATGCCCACTCCTGCAGCCCCTCGGCACCTTCTCAGAAATTCCACCTGAGCCCCCAGGCAGCCCTACTTAGGGACAGTGAGCAGGCAGAGTTTATGATGCTCAGGGGCTATCTGGAGACAGGCTCCTGACAGAAGTCACCGACGGGGAGATGGATTTGGGAGGCCCCAGAAGGGAGGCTAAAGCTGAGCTGGGCTCTGTAGGGTCGGGGAGGGTAAGGGCCAAGTCCTGCCCACATTCATGGCTGGCTTCAGCCTTGGGGTCTCTGGCCCCATGCATTGGCATCAAGAGAGCCCCAGAGACGGCTCTGAGTGAAGATGGCAGTGCTATAGTTGTGTCTGAGAGGCCCCACAACTCTTCTTAGGGGATACTACTCTCTTAGGGGACACCAACGGCTAGACAGGCAATCACTCTGGAGCTCCTCAGGAAAGGTTTCCACACGTGATGTGTAGCTGATGCAGTGAGATGCGCTTCTCATGTAGCTGATATGATCCTTCTCATGAACCCCATTCCTCATTCAACTGTCACTTGGTTTATTTAAAATTCTCTTTTAAAAATAGAAATAACCATGACATTTGACTACTGGATTTGTGACACTGGAGCAACCCTTAACAGCTTTCAAAGTGCTCCCTGTTAAGTGCTAGGACATGGAAGTAGAGTTTCCTCCCACACAAAGTATCCCGCTGACATGAGATCTGGAGTCACCCAGCCCATACACTACCTAGCTTCTTTCCCTGAATATTTCTCAGTGGCTATTACCCCCTCCCAGGTGGTCTTTTCAACCTTTCTCTCTGGGCAGAGGAAAAGCCTCCCATTAGGATGCCTGAAGAACCCCGGGTCCACGCTGAGGACAGAAGCAAGGTGTGGCCACCAGGGTCGGCTCCAGGCTCTGAGCTCCAGGAGGAAGGCTGAGCTGGACAGAGGGTTGGGCCCTGGGGAGATGTGCTCTGCAGTAAGGACTGGCTGCCTCTACAGGATACAGCATTAGAACGAACCCCTACTTGAGCAGGCAACCACCGCCAACACCCACCTGCCCAGAGCCTGAACATGCCATCTGTGGAAACAATACTCTCCTTTCACACAGGTGTCCCTGTGCCCACTCCACACCCCTGCACGGGCAGGCTCTGGGCAAACACTCACTGAGCTGTAGCGCCCTCCTCCCCACCCCCACAGCCCCACCTGGGTTACTGCCCAGATTTCTCTGACTCTCACCCTCGACACACTCTTCCACCCCACCACCAGGCTTGCTAAACGTCCCTCAGGGCTGACTGACACCCTGGGGTCCTAAATAGGTGAGGCTGGTTGTAGATAACTTGTTACTAGTGATAAAGTAGCTAAAGCCAAGAAGCTTTTCGTATAGAGAAGACTCATCTTGCCCCATTTTCTTGAGCAAGTGAGAAAATAGAGTAATTCAGCCAATAATTCAGAAATTGACTGGGAGTAACGTTTCTACGATAACATGAAAACTATGTGACTCCCTACTACCTATTTTAGAGATAAACTTCCTAAATGTGTGTGTGTGTGCATTCATCAGAGCCGAGGAGTGTTTTGTGACAACCTGGCCACATCCACCAAATGCCTCTCAAAGGTTAATGTGGTCTGTCACATGTCATCTGAATACCTTTCTGCCTCACATGGTGAGGATAGTCTTCACTGTCCAGATTAATGAATAATCTGGACTCTAAACATAATGGCAAAATAGAGTGAAAAGAACAAGAGTTTGTGGTCAGGGAGAGGAGGCATAAATCTTACTTCAGCCACTGAACAGCGAGGGAACCTTGGGAAGAAGGCCATGTTTCTGGGATTCCATTTCCTCCTCCGTCCAAGCTCGGAAAGGCTGCCGTGATATTTAAGCTGTGTTCAATGCCTGATGCACTATGGGTACTTAATACATGATCATTTCCAATCCCTCCTGCCCTATTTAATCTCATTTACTCCTTAGTTCTGGCCAAACCAAACCTCCAGTTGTTTTCCACAGGCGGCCTTAATTGGCATTGCCCGTGACTTCCGTGGTGCCCTGCTATTCCCTCTGCCAGGAATTCTCTTCACCCCTGAATAAGGGGGTGTCTCCAGTCACTGTCTTTCCTTCAAGACACACCTCAAATGCCACCTCCTCAACAAGCAGGCACCCCAAGCTCTTCTTTCTCTGACTAATCACTGTACTTTCTGAGCCATTATTATTGCCTGTTTTGAGTAAGAGGTCCATTCCTTAAGTTCCACTCAGGCAGAGGACATGTCTTAGTTATCCTGTGTTCCCATCATCACCATTTTCAGCACAAAAGTTATTCAGTGACTGAAGTAAGAACTGAGGTCATGGCCTACTGACTTCAAAGTACTTAAGAATTATGTTCTACCTCTGTTTCTAAATGGTTACGAGGTTCCCCAGACCCAGTGGGCCAGTTCCGCCTTTGGGTTCTATGGCGTCCCTTCCTACCACCTTGCCGGGCTCCCTCCCTGCCACCCAGACCAAGATATTATGCCCCTCAGGCATCCACTGCTTAACCACAGCACCCCACCCAAAACCTCAGCCTACTGGAATGAGGCCCTGGTGCCGACATCACCTCCCTGCCTCCTCTCAGGGCTGGAACCTTGCTCTGTAGCCCAGGCTGCAGACAGACTCCCCAGTGTCCCCAGATCATCCCTCCTACACCTGTCATACCCTATCGTGTGCTGTGGGCCCAGTGCCTCAGACCACACACCCTGGTTCTCCAGGTCCCAGGATGCTGGGTTCTCAAAACCTTCAAGGGTAGCCTGTGAGTCTGAAAGAGCTCTCATGCCCCAGCCAGGTGCCTAGGCCACAGCAGGCATCAGCAGAGAATACACACAGTACAGTCACATCTTTGGGATCATGGTCTCAGACTTACAGCCTTTGCAGGCTCTGAGGAAATGCCTTTTCCTGTCACTAAGTGGGATGTTCAGCCTGTGGCTTGGGATAGAGAAGCTTCCGCACAACTTGAAGGCCAGCCTTCCCCAGCCTACCTCTACTGCAAGTTGTCTCAGCTCAGGGGCCACTACCAGATTTGGCATTTCAGACCCTTTCCCCTTACAAGTCTCAAATTCTTTTTCAAGTTTTAACAATAGGAAGAGTCTAGCTAAGCTGGTTTCCTTATCATTCCTTGATCCAGGCTTCTACGCCTCTTATTCACGACACTCAGTTGACTGGGATCCCCACACAGCCTCCCCTTCTCAGCTTCTCAGGACCCAGCGCCAGCTGGTTAACCCACAAAGCCTTCTCTTTGCCAAAATCCTACAGCACTTAATTTATACCTATAACTGTTCCACACACCCTCCTCCCCTGTTATTTTGTAAACTCCTGTCTAGTCAATACTGCTTGGACAATACCCTTTTCAGGTAGACTCCAACATATGCTCTAAGACAGCTGCTTGGCCCTAGAGATAAGCTTGAGTTATCTGAAATTTTTCTTACGTCATGTCCAACTAAAATCAGCCTCCTCTTTAATTCCTACTGCCATCACTCTGCTCTGGCCTCTGAGCAATGCAGAACATGTTGGCTCCCTCACCCACCTGAAAATGACAGTCACATCCCTATGTCTTTCCGTCTGTCTTCAGGTCCTTCCAAAGTTTGCAGGACATGGACCCCTAGTTTTGCAGTATTTGGGGTCCCTCGTCTACCTGCGTCCAAAGTGTGGGGGTCAGGGCATCACCTCTAGGTGTGGCCAGTCTTGGCCAATGCAGGGAAAAGTTACCCTACCAAGGTCTAAACCCAAGAATTTTATTAGTGCAGCCAGGCTAAGCCAATTTTTGTGGGCTTTTCCACATGGATGAGTAGGGCACGCACACAATTGGTTTTCAGAGCCTAAGGGCAGGACTTAGCCCTGCCACGTCTCATCCAGGGGGGTTGAGCTGTGAGCTCTCCGTTTGTTGCCCTTGTCCTGTACGTTGGTGACCAACCATCTGAAGCCAGGGTGTTCCCTACCTGGTCACGCACTTTGCCTCCCGAACTTTCTGCTGACCTCTAAATACTACTTCCCCCCTTAAATTTCAGGATAAACACTCTGGATGATGTAAATCTCTCTTCCTGACAAAGCATTTCTCTTGGGCTTCCTGAGAAGAGAATAATAATGATAATAATACCATTTATTGACTACCTATCACGTGCCAAGCACTGTAGTGAACATTTCACCATCTCACTTAATTCTCACAACAACCAAATGAAGTTTGTTCCCATCTAACAGATGAGGAATTTAAAGCTCAAAGAGGCAAGAAAACTTGCTCAAAGTAGCAACAGCAAATCTGTGTAGAGCTGAGATTTATATGGACAACTCGGGTTCAAAGCCCATACTCTAGAACTACCAGGGTCCCCAGGAGCTAGGGCAGCTAAGTCTTCCTGAGGGAGAAAACCTGCTGCCTGCCAGGACTATGCAATGGCGGGAAGGGTGGGGGAGTGGGGGTAGGAGGAGTTGTTTTCCTCATCCCCTGAAGCAGGACAATAATCCCTGCCTGGGGCACTGTGCCGCACCAGTGAGCCAGCACAGTGAAAACTTAGACAGACACACAGGCTGTTGTTATTGTTACCAGGTGAGCGCGTTGCATCGAAGAACCAGATGTCTTGGCTGGTCACAGGAAGAGCTTATGTAACAAAATTTTTTCATGACATCCAGGCAAGGTCAGGTGTCAGAGCCAAGAACTATTCCTTTGCTTTGGTTAAATGTTGAATTAGAAGAATCTGCCTTCCCATCCCAAATCAACTCCTCCCCTCCCCTCATGCCAATCCACTTTTCCCCACACCCCCTCCCCTTTCCTGCCCCCACTGCTCCTAAAATTTGGAGTTTTGAGGGTTTTTTTTTGTTGGGGGGAGGATTGCAATATATTGTTTGTTTTTCCTTTTCAAGACAGAGTCTTACTCTGTTTCCCTGACTAGAGTGCTATGGCATCAGTCTAGTTCACAGCAACCTCAAACTCCTGGGCTCAAGTGATCCTCCTCCTGCCTTCGAGATCAAAGTTTTGAACTCTTTGAGTTTGATACCACATATCCCAGTGTGCCTGGGACAGTCCGGTCATCTCAGAGTCCCATCCAGTTTAGCATTTATCTGCCACCTTTCACTCTTAAAAGTATCCAATTTGAACAATAAATTAAAGTAGATCTAATACTCTGGAATGGTCAAAAGTCTCTTTACTTCTCTGGCACTCCCATAAAATGGGAATAGTGCCACCTCCACCCCATGAAACTTTGCTCTATCCTTCCCTCTGGAGGAAGCTTTCTGTGGGGTCAGTCTACGCCTCCACCAGTTCTTCATGCAAACACCTTTGCATTCAGGGGAAACAAGGCCCTTGTGTCGGAGGAAGGAAACTGTTGCCCCTGAAGAGAAAGGAGTTGCCACCTAATCAGACAATAAAGAGGTAACCCATTCTTGGTCTTCTTAAGCTTGAGCTGTGGCTCTGCCCCTCCTTCTCCCTTTCGTCCCTACAATAGGCCTCTTGGTTCCTACACAACTCGCTCTCTCTCACACACACACATACATACACACGCGCGTGCGCGCGCACACACAAGTACAAACCAAGGAGTTCCTTTTGGCAGGGCTTTCTGGGCCTTTCTGCTAGGGGAAAGTTGAAGAAGTTTGCTAAGAAGATCACTTAGGATGCCGACTCCAGTCACAGGAGTGGCCCTCCAGGTCAGAGTAAGAGGCCCAGCTGCATGTGACTGGTACATTCCAACCAGGTACACAGTCAGTGTGGAATTATATGTTTACCCTGGGTCGGGACAGAAGTTCTGACTATCCCCACTTAACTCCCTTCCACCAATCAACAAGCATCAGCTATCCCTAGGCAGGCAGAGAAATCCTGAGATCTGGATCACCTCCTTCCCTATGTGGATCCTCATCCTCCAAAGGAAACAAATATAGCCAAAGCAGAGCCACCTGGGAACACCACAGGAGCTGTGGGCCAGCGGAGAGGCCAGGCCTTGTAGGAGCTATTCCCTATAGCCTCACCTGCGCTAACAAATCTCTTCCTGGAGATTCATTATTGAGCCCTCCACTTTCATGCTTCCTAACACATGCGCAGCTCACATCTAAGTCTGCAGCCTACGGCTGTCCCTGATACTTTACCATGGGTGAGCAGGCTCATGTACACATTTTGGTTTTTAGTAGAGGAAAAAAAACCAAAAAGCAAAAATAAAACTCAGAACAAGATAAGGTAGAAACTGGCAAGACCCAGCTACAA
Source organism: Lepilemur ruficaudatus (assembly GCA_963574885.1). NCBI lineage: Eukaryota > Metazoa > Chordata > Mammalia > Primates > Lepilemuridae > Lepilemur > Lepilemur ruficaudatus. Next base: position 118,040 of record CAUYRT010033134.1, read on the forward strand.
AGCTGAAAAGAGCAAGAGAGGCTTGACAAATTTTCCCTCAAAGTTGACTCCCGGTATTCCTTGTGTCTTTGTTTTTATTCAGCAACTACCACACACCAGGCAATTATCCAAATGTTTTGCATGCATTAGCCCAGCTCTGCCTTAGCAAACCAAAGTGATCACTGTGCCAGGGAACATGGCACATGCCAGAGGCCATCCTGGGAGGCTGAGGAGCTGGGCTGGCCAGAGAGGTGTGAAAGAGAAGGATGAAGAGGAGAGAGCGACTGTCGACAGCAGTGCAAATTCTAGATAAGATCTGACAGACATGCCCTCACCCAACCATCTGGATCCTCGACCCTGGCCTACACAGGGCCCTGCTTGAAGGAGGTCCCATTCCCTGTGTCCATCCCCACCCCACTGCTATACCGGCAGCTTCTCGTGAACTGTCTGGATGTGTCCCTAATGTTTGGGGGGAAAAATGGTGTTTGGGTCTTGGCATACAAATTTCCATGAAATTGATAAATTGATTGGTGATTACATTCCCAGAATAAAGCAATTTATACACATGTATCCACACTGAGCATAACAAGTTTAAGAGTGATGATACCCTAAATCACTTCCTACTTCCCATCAGCCTCACATACAGCTAGGCCACAGGACAAAAACGAGGCCTCAGGAGCCTTCAGGCCCCCATTGGCATTGGCTACCAGCAAACATTTCCTCTCTGAATGTTTGACCTATAAGACTCCAGACTTAGCTGTCCCGCAGACTGAATTCACCCAAACCTGGTCTCATTCCCATTTTTCATGGCCTAATGGAATCTCCGTCTGGACCTTCTGGCAGCTCTCCTCTGGCCAAACTCAGTGTGCAATAGAGGACAGAGCTCCAGATCAGAACACCAGGATGCCTGGGTTCTGCCACCAAGATCTGGGTGACATTGGGTAGGGTTCTTTGGGCTTCACCATCCTCATGGGTAAACATATAGAGGGCAAGCAAGAAACTACCCAAGGCTCCCTTTTGATTCCAAAAAGAATCAACCACCCTCATTTCCCTTCCCGCTTCCAAGAAGCTCCTCCACGCTCTCTGCTGCTAACAATTGCCCCATTCTTCCCCCGGCAAGCTAGCACGAGATGTCAGTGTCCAGTTTGACTCTTTTCTCTCTCCCTCAAATCCAATCAGTCACCAAAGCCTGCGGGATTTCTTGTTACACTCGCTCACTTCTGTTCCCTCCTTTCCATCCCTATGCCACTGCCTTGATCCAGGTCCTAAGCTGCCTCAATGGGTTATTCTAACAGTCTGTCCCTCCAACCTGCCCTTTCCAGCCCAGAATCTTCCTGAGAACACAGCTCTTACCATGTCTTTTCCATACTTGGGTACAAATCTTCAATGTCATCAGAATAAAATTTAAATTCCTTAACTCCAATTTTTAGGGCCTTCCACAATCTCTGCCAAGCCCATGACTCCAGCCTCACCTTTCCCAGTGTCCCCATCCAACCCCATGACTCTAGCCATGTGGGTCCCTCCTGGTTGGGTCTGTCCTTCCTCCCAGTCTTTCAGCTTCCCTCATATCACACACAAAATAACCCGCCCTTCTTTACTGAGGCAAACATTGCAAAGCCAGCCAGCTCAGGCTCACCTCTGCACAAACTTCCTGGGCATCTGCTAGGTGTGGAGCTACACATAAGACCTGATGCAACCCAAAAGCAGCCCAGAGGGAGTGTGGATAGAGACATGCAAATAAAGTGACTAAATAGCATAGCAGAGATCTATATTTGATGTGATATGTACATAACAGAAAAGTAAAAATTACTTAGAGGTGAGGGGGTTTCAAGAGTTTCATACAAATCCTGAAGGATTAATGAGAGTTCATCCCTCTTGCAGAACAGGGACAAAAGAGGTTTTCAGAAAGAGGAAATAGTGTATGCAAAGGCACAAAAGAATAGAAATTCTTAGACTGGGCGCTGTGGCTCACGCCTGTAATCCTAGCACTCTGGGAGGCCGAGGCGGGCGGATTGCTCAAGGTCAGGAGTTCGAAACCAGCCTGAGCAAGAGCGAGACACCCCCCCCCCTACTAATAATAGAAAGAAATTAATTGGCCAACTAAAAAAATAAAAAAAAATTAGCCGGGCATGGTGGTGCATGCCTGTAGTCCCAGCTACTCGGGAGGCTGAGGCAGAAGGATTGCTTGAGCCCAGGAGATTGAGGTTGCTGTGAGCTAGGCTGATGCCACGGCACTCACTTTAGCCCGGGCAAGGGAGTGAGACTCTGGCTCAAAAAAAAAAAAAAAAAAAAAGAATAGAAATTCTTGAGTTCCACACACAGTCTGGGGAACAGCAGAGATGCAACTGGACAGCTAAATTAGGGCCAGCCTCTGCAGAGCCTTGAATGCCATACAAGGAAGTTATACTTTATCCTATCAGTAGGATATTGATCCTATCCTGCCTGTGTCTAGGCCTCC
>CAUYRT010033136.1:0-22790 GCA_963574885.1 Lepilemur ruficaudatus
TGTAGTCCCAGCTACTCGGGAGGCTGAGGCAGAAGGATTGCTTGAGCCCAGGAGTTTGAGGTTGCTGTGAGCTAGGCTGACGCCACGGCACTCACTCTAGCCCGGGCAACACAGTGAGACTCTGTCTCAAAAAAAAAAAAAGAGAGAGGGGGTGATCCATGATCCAGGGGCCAGGGGCTGGGCCTGGGGGGCAACTCACCACCACCCACCATACTGCGGCAGGAGGCTGCTGCATACTTATTTAATCCTTCTTTAGCTTTATGTATAGCTTTTAAATATTTAGTGTGCTGTGTGGGATTCCTTTTGTACTCATCCCCTGGGCACAGCAAATGTCACAGGTGTGCCCCACCTTACAACCCGGTTGCAGTGGGACAGTCCCTGTTTATGCCTGACGTCCCACAGTAATACCCACAGTAGTATGGATACCATAGCACTTTCACTTTCAAAAATGTCCTGTTTGGGGGCAATAAATTATATGCTCCTCTCAGCCAAGAAATACAACACTAACACAAAATTTGGGAGACAGACCGGTGAGAGGTCGGTCTAGAACAATAGAATAGTTGTTAGTCCACCCCTGAGCTGGCTGCAGGATGTACAAGATGTACAAGACACGCTTCCTCCCTGAGGAGTTTGCTGCTTATGTACGGGGTACCAGACTTCCACTTTCCTTTCTCTAGAGAACGATGTAGGAAAGTGCACAGATGTAGTTGAGTTTTTAATTAATCAGGGCCCAAATGTATAGTGTGGATAGTGAAAGAAATATGACTTTGCAGAATTCTCTAAACTAAGGCTTCTAGGCTGGAGCATAGAAAATGCTGGAAAACTCATTAAATGAAAATAATAATCATACAAAAAGAATAAAAATATTTATGCATATGTAAAACAATAAACAAAAGAAGCCCATGAAACTTCCTTAGTGCCTCCCAGAGACCCAAGTTAAGGGCTGAGCAAAGGTTTGAGCCATTTTCTTTTCCTGTGGTCAAGTCCTTATTTGCAATTAACACTCTAGTCACATCCTTTCCTGGGGCCAGGAGCACGAGGAAGCTCGAAAACAGGTGGGGACCATCTGGACCAACTGCACCGACCTTTGTCTGGTTGTTTTAAATCTCACCTTGTTCCTTCCCGCTGGTTCCCTCAGCTCCCTGCCTCGGATGCTAGGACCTGTATGTCTTGATCTCATGAAGTCTCCGAAGCTCTGTCACTTTTTCTGCACAAGGCACCTGCCATATGGACACCCCCCTTGTTGTTCTCTCCTCTGTGAGTGTCCACATGGATCGGAGCATCACAGAGTCAGCTTCACAACCCTGAATTTGCCAGGAGCAGCCAAGATCATTACCTCTCTCTTCTTGCCACTCTGGGAGATGGTTCTTATTGGGGCCTTTATTAATTTTAATATATAATTTATAGAAATAGATAATATTCCTATGGAACAATATTCAGAATCCACAAAGGAGAATACTATAAAAAGTCTTGTCAACTTGTTCCTCTCCAGTTCTGTGTATTTTTTTCCTGAGAGGTTTGTTTTTTCCTCTTTCTAACTTTATACCTCCTATTTTCCCTCAAAAAAAAAAAAAGTGAGAATATACAAAACATTGTTCTGCACTGTTTTTGTTTTAACTAAACTTTTTTTATTTTAGAATAGTTTTAGGTTTCTAGAAAAGTTGCAAAAATAGTACAGAGAGTTCCCATAACCACACACACACACACACACAGTTTCCCCTGACAATTTTGAGGAATACTGGTCAAGTATTTTTGATTTCTCTGATGTTTTCTCACAGTTAGACGAGGGTTATGGGTTTGGAGTGCCATTTCATATCAAAGGTACACAACATGCTATCAATGTGACTTATCACTTGATGTTAACCTTGGTCACCTGACAGAAGGTATTTGCCAGGTTTCTTCACTACAAAGTGATTCTTTTTTCCCCATCTTTGCATATGCATGCTGTATTCTTTGGAAGTAAGTCACTATGCACAACCTACACTTAAGAAGTGGAATTAATGTTCTTTCTCCTTAAGGGTATAAATTATTTGGAAATTTTTTGCACAAGAGATTGGTCTTTTCTCCCCTATTTATTAATTTTTTCAATTATTTATTTGTAGTAGTATGGACTCACACATTAATTTTATACCTTGTGTTATAATCTGTGTTAGTCTACTTGGACTGCCATAGCTAAAGACCACAGACAACAGAAGTTTATTTTCTCTCTGTTCTGGAGACTGTGAAGTCCAAGATCAAGGTGCTTCCAAGATCAAGGTGCTGGCCAATTTGATTTCAGGTGAGGGCTCTTCTCCTGGCTTGCAGATGGCCTCCTTCTCGCTGTGTCTTCACATGGCAGAGAGAGAGAGAGAGAGAGAGAGAGAGCTCTCACCTATTTTTTCTTATAAAGGTACTAATCTTATAGGGTCAGGGTCCTACCCTGTGTTCTCATTTAAGTTTAATTACTTCTTAAAGATTCAATTTCCAGATATAGTCACATGAGGGGCTGGTGCTTCAACCAATGAATTTTGGGAGGACATAATTCAGTCCAGAGCATAATCCAATACTACTTTGTTTTGTAGTATTGTCAAATTGTTCCAGTGTTGGCTATTGGGAGCTCTTTCAGTTGGCTCCTGTGTCCCTTTGACATAATCCCATCATTATGGGGGCTTTGGAGGCACTTCTTTACTTTGCACTTTGATTTTTTCATTTAACAGTCCAATTTAGAAATCATTCCATACTATTAAAATCTTTCTTATTTAGTTTACAGCTGAGGAGATTGCTATTGAACAGTCATTTGGCTAACCAGTCTCTTACTAATGAACATTTAGATTGTGTTCAGTCATTTGCTATTAGAATCAATATAGCTTTGAGTAACATGATATGTACATTGGTATAAGGTCAGACAATTTCCTGGATTAGTGTCTTAATCCTTTTGGGCTACTAAAACAAAACACCAAAAACTGGATAATTTATGAACAATAGAAATTTATTATATTTCTCACAATTATAGAGGCTGGGAAGTCCAAGATAAAAGGATTGGCATATTCGGTGTCTGGAGAAAGCCTGCTTTCTGGTTCACAGATGATGCCTTTTCACCGTGTGCTCATATGGTGGAAGAGGTGAGAGTCTGTCTGGAGCGTCTATTATAAAGGGCACTAACCCCAATTATCAGGGCTATACTGTCATGACCTAATCACCTTCAAAAGTTCCTACCTCCTAGCACCATCACCTTGGAGGCTAGGATTTTAACACATGAATTGTGGGGGGACATAAACATTTAGTCTATTGCAATGAAGAATTTCTGACTCAGAGGAATATGTGTGTGTCCTTTTGGAGGGTACTGCTAATTGCCCTTCAATGAGGTGGCCCTAGTGTACATTTCCATAATTAGCGGTGGGCAGTGCTTGTTTTGCCCAGCTTTTCCCATATGGCATATAATTAAATGCTTTCATTTTTGCAGATCTTCAAGGTGCAAAATAGTCTATTGTTTGGAAGACTGCTCTGACAAATGCTGGTCACTCACTCCAACTTCTGGGAGGACATGAGACTATTCTGTATTCTGATGTATCTTAGCAAGAGACCTCCACCCAAAGCTTCCTGTGTGTTCCTCCTTGTGAACTCTCATCCCGCTCACCCCCTGACTGTGAGGGGAACTCAGGACCACACCAGACCCCGCCTCACCATCATAACCTCAGCATGGCAGGGTGGGATGGTGCTTCAGACGTCTTCGGGTTCAGAGTCCTCATTTTACAGTGAGAGGCATGACGTGTCCACGGTCACACAGCTGGCAAGTGTCAAACCCTGGGCCAGACTCCACATCTTCCAATTCTTAGTCAGAAGCACTCTTTCTGATGCCTGCCTCCACTAGGATTCAGCAGCTGCTTTCACTGTAAACCTCTGGATTCCACTAAAACAGGGCAGTCTAAAAGAGAGAGATCCATTTAGTATTAAATGGAGATCTGGAGTCAGAATCTCCCTGCTGTGTGTCTTGGGAAAGTAACAGGATGCAGGATGTTGGAGTGTTAATAAAAATAAAAAAGTTGCATTTGCTTACCTCACGAGTGGGCAGTAATATCAAGTAAGTGAATATGAGTACCTCTGAAAATTTTACTAGTTTATGGCAATGATATCAATGTCTTTTATTTGCAATTAATTTGTTTTTCTGAAAAAATTATACTCCTGGGTGGTGCTAGAAGCCAAGTAATTGGCAAGTTTGTTTTTTGAGGGGCTCTAGTTTCACTTCCCCATTCTTGGGCAACCATAAATCACACATAGCACCTTCCATTTGCTCTTTCATACCTGCCTTCTCCCTTTCTGTTTTCTCCTCTCTCTCTCTAGCGTCTTTTCTCCATTGTGACCTTGAGCAAATCACTTCCTCTCCCTCGGCCTCTATGTTCTTATTTGTATAATGAAGAGACTGTGCTGGATGACTTGTGAGTTCCTTTCTGGTCCTGAGATTCCAGATGACGTTACTCACCGTTTCGTCATTATTTTTTCTCATTCTTAATAACTTAAGAACTCTACTTGTACTGGATTGGGAGCCTGAGAGTTTCTTCCTTGCAGAGATGTCTGTAACAGGGTGATTTTTAACTCACTGTGGTAGCCTCCCTAGTTCATTCTGTCCAGGCCACCGGGATCAGCTCAGGGTCCCTAAATGAAGAGTGACACTGTCCAAGAAGAGAAATCTAGAGGAGAGGAATAGCAGAAACTCTAAATTGTTCAGATACTCCAGTTGTTCAGATACAGATGAACTGGAAGTTAAAATACTGGGCTGCTTCTTTACTGGTTGGTAAATAGTCACTGTCTCAAGGATCCAGAGGGATACCCACTCTGATCACTTCCTAGACACCCGATTTATGAGGGGGAGATTCCCCATCCTACATAGTATGAGGTGGCCAAATACACAACACCCAACCCTGAATAGAAGAGATTAACAGCAGTTTGTTAGTCACATACTCTCCCAGCTCAGGGGAGGAGGGTATCACATGCCTCACAGGGCCAGCTAGAGATTGCAAGTGGGGATGGAGAGAACTAGCAGAAGCCATGGCAGGCAGGCTTGGTAGTAACATGAGGATGAGGTGGTCCCTGGTCCCCAGAGGGGGAGTCATTGTTTTGTTTGAGTACTTTTGTAGGCTGGCAGGGAACTAAAGCCCACTAGGCTGAGGACTGAGTGGTGTGCAGTTGGTCCATCTGATGGGGGAACTAGCCAGGTGGGGAGGCTTTCCTGTTGGGTTAGGGGGTATATCTAGCAAAAGCAGGAGAACTCACAATTAGGTCTTTGGGGCCCCAAAAGATTCAAAGATGTCAAGGCAGCACATGAAATTTTAGGCCTTGCTATAATCACTCCTTGTCACTTCCCGGCCCCATCTTCAACTCAAGTCTGGGCCTCTCCATGATCCAGCAACCAAAGCTTTAAGGTGTGGTGCAACAGGGACCCCCAGTCCCTAATCCAGCACAGAGGCTGCTTGGTGTCCTTTTGATCTTGTCAGTTCCCATGCCCCACCAGCTGTTGAATGCTTCGAATGTCGTCCTGGCCACAACCATTAACACGTGGTAGAACACTTTGACTTGTGCCTTTTTGTTTCCTCTTCTTTGCCCAGGGCTCCCAGGATTTTTAGTCTCCCTATTGACTGTACAACTGGATTAGCTTGGAAAATCCTTATCTCTCCCATCCCTTCTTTAAAACATGATTCCATCCAGTCAGAACTAGAAAGGAGGAGAATGAACTGATTTATACTGAGTTATTACCATTTCCTGGGAGTTTTGTGTTCTGAAAATAGACTCTGCTTTAATTTAAAGAAAGAGTTGGCAAACTATGACCAACAAGTCAAAGACAGCCCACACCTGTTTATGTACAGTTTTTAAGCAAAGAAGGATGCTTACATTTTTAAATGTTAAAAAAAAGAAAACAACAAGAAAAGAATATGTGATGGAGACTATAAGTGGCCTGTAAAGACTAAAATATTTATTATTTAGCCCTTTATAGAAAACATTTTCTAGCCCCACAACATTGTCTAAAGGTAGAAATGAGAACATTAATAATAGGTTGGGGACACTGATTTTTGGAACAGAGGGTTCTCATCTGACTCAGGGGGAAATGCTAAAATTGAAGGGATGAATAGAGATTAGAACCAGGTTGGACAGCTGAAGCCAATAATGCCAAAAGGGCCATTGGCAAGTTCCTCAAATGACAGGAGGTTGTCCAGGGCCGAAGAGTTGAAAACAAGTGTGATGAGGCATGAGAATGTTGGGACAGAAAAGGCAGTCCTGGAAGAGTTGCCAAACTCACCCTCTGGTATACACCATTTCCTTTAAGGGCCCAGGCATGGGGACCACACAAGAGACAAGGGTGGAAGTAGATGGAATATGCTAGAATAAATTAAATCCATATAGAACTGACTTATCTGAGAACATAATTTTAGTTTTCTTCTTACACTTGTACCCTGGTAAAGAGGAGGAGATTGGAGGGTTTGGCCGATGTCTTCAAATCAAGAGATCTTATTCTTTAAAATATTAAATGCTAGTAAATTGGCACCTGATACGGTCTGGAATTGAGTTAAAGAAAATAAGTTGAAATAACAACATGAATAAGAACATCTTTTTCCCCAGAAAAGACTGGAGAGGGGAAAATGAGTTTCTGAAGGAGTAAGTGGAGTTTCTCTTCCTGGAGCCACCTCACATAGACTGTTGTACCCAGGAGCAAGGTCTTCTTGGCACCTGGGACTCCAGCGTGGCATTTTTGCCCTCATGGAACCCCTGCATGGAGTTCTGGGAAGCAAGCTTCTGCCAAGTGTCATTGCCTGGCATTTCCACTACGTGCTCACATGCATCTTTGTTTCGAAGGGAAGACTGGTGGGTGGGGTGCCCCAGTCTGGGAGACAGTGGGTGGTAAAAGTTTCCAGGAGGACAGAGACAGGCCCATTGGCCCAGCTGGTTAGAGCATGGTGTTAATGAGGCCGGGTCATATCCTGGTCTCCCACCACACCCAACCAGCAGTCTCCTTTCTGGGGTCACAAATTGCACTCTTCACCGGAAAAGGAAGAGCCAAGGGAGAGGGTGGGGATAAGTCTGTGCAAAACCATCTTCTCTGCTGAAAAAAGAATTCTGTTGATGGAGGGTTCTTGGCATCTTCTTTATGTATATCATCTCTCGTTCATCTGGGGCACGATCACAGCGGGACACTGCACCAGTTAGTTTTGGCTACATCCCAACCTCAAAAATTAATGGCTTAAATAAATAATTATTATTTAATTCACAATCCTTTGGGTTAGCTGAGCAATTTCTTCTGGTCTAGCACATCTCAGCTAATTATTCCTGCACTTACTTGTACATTTGCAGTCAGGTGGAGCATCGGCTAGGGGCAGGATGACCTAGGATGCTCCCACCCACACAGTCTGGCTACTGCTGAGCTGCCAGTCAGGGCAATGGGGACATAGGACTTTGACTTTGCGTCTCTTATTCTCCAGTGAGCTAGCTCTCTTCCCATGGCTCCAGTGGCAGAGGACCCAAGGGCAGCAAGAGAGGGTGAACTCCCATGCATATAGGCCTCTACATGTTACCAAAACATTGACTTAGATCTATTCTAGAGACAGATGTGATAAGACAGCATCAATACATTTTAAATGAATCATGGTTACTTTAATGCAGAAACTGTACTCAATGCTTTATACATATTATCTCATTTAATCCTATGAGGGAGACAGGAAGTATCTGGTCCAAATTCACCCTGCTATAAAGAGGTAAGGCCAATATGCAAACTCTGAACTTAAACTGCCAGCATACACAGTCACAACTCACACACTTTGGGAATTACATGCCTGTTGCAACAATGCCACCATCATTCAAAACGTCACTGGAATTCCTTTTGTCAAATCCACAGAGTCTCGGCAACAGTGAGGCAACTGGACAGAACAGGCTTTGCCGCTTGTGGCACCAACACAGGGATTGGATTTGACTCAGATGACTAAGGCGAGTGATCAAGCTGGATGTTTTGGGATGACAAACAAAGTGTGGTAAGAAAGAAGGAAGACTCAGTTGTGTAGATGGCAAGATGTTTGCCACCTAATCATTTTAGGGTTGGAATCGGGATTTTTAGCTCTTGTTTGCAGTGCCAATTCCACTAAGTTTTTCTGAGACATTGGGAAAATCCCCACCATGGCTCAGTTTTCTCCTCTGCATAATACAGGACTTAGATTATACAGTTTCTAAGATCCTTCCAGTTCTAGAAATCTGTGATTCTTCAATATGTTGTTCCTTAGAAATGATCATTTTAACTAAAAACAATGTACATTTCTCACCTTCAAAATTAAGACATGACTTTGTCACTACTCCTGACTTCAGGACATGGAGGAGGCAGAGAGGCTGTTTGGCAACAGACCAGATTGCTTCGGAGATGAGGGATTGGGAGGAAGTATAAACATCAGATTCAGGACAGGAACTCAGACTTGAGTGCTTCAAGTCTTGCCTCTCGACCCTCCATGCACTATCAATTTTATCATTTACCCATTGACTTTCCTGAGCAGGAAAGAGACCACGTCAAGTAGCATATAATATCCTTCTTATTCCCACGCAGATGTCTGAGGCTTCTTTCTCCTTCGGTCAAATCTGATTTGTATTTTTTCTTGGTTAATGCCCCCAGAGTGCACTAGGCTGCTTTCTGCCTGTCACATAAATCAAAGTGTATAATCTTGCAAGGGTAAGCAGAGGTGCAGAGTCAGCCAGGACTGAAATGCTAAAGACAGGATGAGCCATCCCATTTCCCCACTTCCCAGACCTGTTCCTGCCCTCCTGCAAAGCCTTAGGAAGGCCTCACGGGGGAAGCTTGAATTCATTCCCACCCAATGCTGACGGTTCTAGCTACTCAACCTTTTACTAAATAGCTCTGCACAGCTGTTTCTAGTTAGGTGTCTGTGTATGCTGTTGGTGCACATGTGCTTATGTACTATGTGTGCCCTTTGTCTCTTCAGTTCCCCAGCTACCCAGGGATGGCAGAAAATCCACTTGGGAGCATTTGAAATCCCAAGTGGAAGCAATCACAGAGCAACAAAATGTTCAAATTCAGGAAGCATTTACAAAGGTTGTATTTCATAGAATACCCTCTCTGTCATTCATAAACACAAGGGAAGTTAGAATTGAAGGAATGAGATGCAAAGACTTATCAAAAGAGTAAATTTTACCATTGCAGTAAAATTAGATTGTAATCTCTTTAAAACAGGTGCTTTTTCCTTTTTAAATGTCTTTGATGACTAATTTAAGACTTATCTCTAACTTTACCCATTCATTTTTTCATTCATTCATTCAATGACCATCTGTTAAGTTTCTCCATGTGCACTGTACCACTCAAAGCCTTGTAGGAGATACGATAATGTGCTTTGCTGCCTCTCAGTAGAACAGTGTCTTGCCTGGCAAACGGGCTTAGCTAAGTTATATAGCGGCTTTCCTGCTTGTCTTAAACTTCAAAGATCAGTCTGAACATGATTGAAATCACCAGTGTCCCTGGCAGGGGAGAGATCTATTCCACACCTAACACATCATCCTAAATGGTAGGCTTTTGACATAGTCCTTTTAAATAGTGAGACATGTCTTTGTCTAGGCTTATATAACCATTTTTGCTGCAAAATTCAGATACTTTGCCACTCAGAGCTCAATCAGCAAGCTCAGTGAGATCCTGCAAGTCAGTTTGAAAGGTATTACTGTCTAGACACATGCTTCCCATTCTCCTGCCATCGTTGCCAAATGGTGACTTCCTAATTTTATTGTCCCTTCTACATTTATTAGTTGACTTTCTAATGTGAGGAAGAACTTTCTCTTCTATTCATTTGGTTAAATCAATGGAATCTTATTCCTTTAAATAAACTATATCCTGTACTATCATAATTTATTTTGATGTCCAAATTGTCCCAGAGTTGGTCAGTAGAAGCCTTCACAATCTTGCTCCTGTATCTTTTTGACATGTCTTTGAGGAACTTCTTACCTCCTGAAAAACAAAAAGATATTTCAGGCTCATCTTTTACTTTCCCTCCCCCAACCATGGAATCAGTCATTTCTTGAAAGAGCCCTAATTCTGTTTAGTAGAGAATGGTATGTAGAAACCAAGATCTGGAAGTCAGGTGTGTTCATTGCACTGGGCTTTATTGGTTTTAGGTCCTCTAAGAGAACAGAGATAGGAAATAGATGTATGTATGAGGTCTGTCCATATCCAACCATGTAATATTAAAAATAGAGACATTTATTGAAGAAGATACAAGATGCAAGAAACATTGTTACATAGCAAAATGATGCCTCAGTCCCCTTCAAAGTAGGCACCTTGGGACATGCCTCACCCAGTTCCCCCAGCATCTCTTAACCTAACCTGAACACGTTCAATATTCTCAGGTATTCTGCTTGTTGTAGGCCTTCCAGAATGTGGATCACTTTCAACAGACTCTCAACCACCCTTGAAGCATTTTTGCTACACTTTTATTTGCACTGCACTCATTGCGTTGTCCTCGAAAGCCTTCTGAATCATCCAAATAGTTTCCGCAGAGGAATGTTCAAGCTTAACGCAAAATTTGATGCAGATTCGTTGCTCTACTGACTCAGTCATTCTGAATGCGACGGCCACAAAGTACACGTGCTCACTCAACAGCATCTAACGCCCCACTGACTAGTACAGTGAGGTCGTCATTGTTCACACATGTGCATTACAGTCCACTCTCCTTGGCTGCCAGGTTACATTGATGTCGTGCAAACCATTCTCGTTATATTAACAATGACTGGATACTCATATACAGACACACACACACACATATCTGCACCCACATATATCTCTATATTTATATCCACAAATGTTGATTTCTCTCTGTATCTGTTTATGTAATAAGTGTCATGAATTCACACTGAAAGCTCCAATTCCAATCCAGAACCCTAGGATTCGTTCTAACTTTTCCCCTTATCACATTTACAACTACCTTTTCTGAAAATGAGGACACTGGCTCCCATTATCAATAATATACATACTTATTTGCTCAATACTAGAATTCACGCAGACTAGTTTCAGAATTACTGACCCATGCCTCTGTGAACAGCAGGCCTTGCTCTACAGAATAATAATTGTTTAGAATTTTATTCTTTGGTCTGAGGACACCCGATCAAAGAATACTTGGGCCAGTTCTTTCTTTAGCACCAGGTTAGAGCACCAGCCTTATTTCCTCTGCTGGATATGACTCTGAGATACCCTGAAGCTTTGTCTTAGCCACCTTCAAAGTAAGCTGAAGTCTCATTCCCGGTGCTCTGGGACTGCCATGGGTCCAACACCCATCTCTATAGAACACCAAGTAAACAATCAATGCATGTTAGCTTACTTCCCCTCTCCTGAAGCTAATCCAACAAATAGGTCATAGAAATATCTTCATTCTCACAAACACATTTGTGAGCTTATAATGAGTGTTACTTCTTATATTTCCATGACTTCTCTATCCCCCATGTTTAGATACCAGAATCTTTCTTCCCTTCCAGAAAAGTCCTAATTTATCTTCCTTATGAAGCTTTGCAATACTTCTCTCCCTAAAACAGAGCAAAGGCCCACAAATGCCACATCCATAGATTTAGAAGCTTGTTTCATTATTTATCAAGTTCTCACATTCACCACCTTCTATATTTAAAAATATTTACTTAATTACATTTATGAGCCAGAAATTGAGAGACATATGGAGTTAAGAGAAGGAAAGAAAAAAAATAGCCCATTCATTCAACTGTTCCCAGCTGCCATTCCTGAACTGGGAGATTTGGCCACGCTCTCAGGTAATGCTATGCAGTAAAACTTCCATAGGATGCCAAATTTAGGTTCAGCATGAAAAGAAAACAAAATCCCTCCTATAAGACAAACTATCCAATTTGTAAATGGGAGTTTTTTAACATCCTGCATTAAACCTTCATGGTGATTGTTTCCACAAGGGTAGGAATCAGCCCACCTCTTGGAGAACTTCTGAATGGGGCAATGTAGAAAAATTTAAAAAGCACTCATTTTCCTGAATGGAGAGCTGTTTCTCTTGTGGGCTCTGCTTTCTCCTTTTTGGACAGAATCCACTCTGCCATATCCTGGTGAGAGGAAGAAAAGGTGTGGCGTGGAGGTGGTGAGGCCACTTCCAGGTGCAGGAGACTTTGCACAACGGGTCCCATTCTTTGCTGTTTGGGACCCATCTTTCTCAAAGCTGGCACACAAACCGTCCCCCTCCTTGCACAGACTGGCCCTCTGGGCTGACCTACCCAAGAATTTGGGCAAGTAGTTTCTCAACACATGTAAGGTCCAACACGTGATAAGTGAAAGAGTGGGATGGACCTTCCCAGACTGACATGAGTATTGTATAGTTTCCTATGTGGTCACGTGACTTTTATTGTCATATCTCTTCCCATGTACTTTTATTGTTGCAGCTCTACCTCTGTGTGTGTGTGTGTGTGTGTGTGTGTGTGTGTGTGTGTGTGTGTGTATAAAACTGTTATGTTGCAGTTATATCATATTCACAATTTTGAGATGGAAAGTTTTGCACTCCAGGAAACTCTCGGGACATTTGGTCCCCCTGTGTTGCAGCATTCTTCCAATAGCAAGTACTAATTGGATCACAAGTATATTTATGCCTCAAACTAAAATGTTCTGAAACCACATCTTCTTTACCAGCTGGAATTCCAGGCTCTTTCCAGAGATCCTTAGACTCACTACTGCAGAGAATATGCTATGGCTGTGAATCACTCCTAGCCCATCTTCTTCATGCAAGATACTCCCTTCAAGCAAGACTCCAAAAGAGAGGCCTGGGTGCCAGGTACGCAGGCCACCTGCCAAGGTTTTCCAGTGTATCTGCTGTATCAAATGATGATGAATCTGAGATCACAAAGCCAGAGATCCCCCTCACAGCCCTTGTGCAGTGAGAAGGAAAATGCCCCTCTGTGTTTCACTTCAGTGTCAAAATCTGACAGTATTTATATAGAAATAAGGGCATCACTTTGCTTACAGAACGCACGTGTCCATTTGGATCTGGGCAAGTTCTAATTCAGGCAGCACATTGTTTCTGTTTTCATAACTTCCTTCTCATAATTTAACCGTGGTGTGGAGCCTAGTTAATAAGTCCAGACTTCCCCTTCCCTCAGAGCAAGTTCCTTCTGAGGAGCCCATTCTCCCGTCCTGTGATTTATCCTCAGTTGGGGGCACACTGGTCCCTTAGACATGGGGTGGGGCAATGCTCAGACGCCCCACCCCTTCGTATACCTGCGGTTGCATGGTATACAAAAAGGAAGCAGATCACTCACATTCACCTGTCAGCAGCACTTGAACCCCAGAAGAAAATTCATCTGAGACTGGGGAGGAGGAGTTGAGGACAGGGACTCTGTGTTGGTGTCTGAGCTACAGGCCCTAAGATCAGCCAAAATATCTTGCTGCATGGCATTTTAGAGCACATAACCATTGTCTTAGTTAAGGCTCCTGTAACAAATTACCATAGGCTGGGTGGCTTAAACGCAAACATTTATTTCTCACAGTTTTGGAGGCCGGAAGTGCAAGAGCAAGGTGAGGGTAGATCCAGCGTCTAGTGAGGGCCCCTTCCTGCTTTGCAGGTGTGCGTCTTCTGTCTTCTTGTTGTATCTGCCCGTGGCAGAGAGCACAGAGAGGAAGCAAGTTCTCTCACGCCTCTTATTACAAGAGCACAAATCCTACCTAGAAGGCTCTGTCTTCACGACCTAATCACCTCTCAAAGGTCTCATCTCCAAATACCATCACACTGAGGATTAGAATTTCAGCATATGAATTTTGAGAGGGACACAAACATTCAGTCCATAGCAACCATTCACACTATGAAATTACGTAGGGGATGCACTTGGTTCAGCTGAAAATTCATCTTGCATGAAGTTTCTCTTCTATAATATCATCAGGTTGTCTCATCTGGTTTATCCTTTTCTTGCTCAAACACCATACTCAGAATTGGTTGAAACCATTATCTGATGGAAAAATGTATATCTTAGACTACTAATCATTGTCTTGTGATATTTTGATAATTGCAATAATGCTGACAAATTGGCCACTATTATCTCATTATTATCAGCAGCAGTAGTCGCAGTAGTATTCACAACCACTGGCATTTGTTCAATAACTTGACACTATCAACATTCTATGACAATCTAGCAAGAATGAGTAATTGAGAGAATCACATTGGATAACTTGAGATAATAATGCATTTACAAAAGGCAGCATGAGCCTCAAGAGGTCCAGGGCCTGTTTAAGGTCACATGGCTTGCAAATAGATACCCCTGTCTTTATTAAATTAGAGAGAACCAGAAACATCCCTGAAGTCTGCTATCTCCAGGTCATTTAAACAGAGAGACACGGGAGAGAAAGGAGAAAAGCCCAGGGGGAATGCTGAGAAGAAACTACTCAAATGTTAGCAACTAGAGGCCTCCTATGGGAGAAGGAGTTTTGAACTGGCGAGTCCCTTGCAGAGGCTGTGTTTACACAGAAGGTAAGAACAGGTCTGTCTGAAGGCTGTCCCCTCCCCACCCACTTCAGAAGCAAGAAGAAGGCCTCCAGGCTGAAAAGACACTGGAGAAGCAATTCGGTACAGATGCCTTGGCAGCACGGTACTTTGGTACCCTCCTTTAAATCTTTATTTTCTAATATATTGAAAGGCAGCAGTCATGGCTGCATGGGGAAAGAGTGGAGGACGGTGACCCTGGTGGATGCCCTCTGATTCTCTCCTTGCAAAATTATTTGTTGCACCCTTTCTAAGGAAAATGAATTATAGCAGCCACAGATTCACCCTCGTGAGAAAGGAATTTTAGCAATCATCAGTGCTCAAGCAGGCCCCCTGGGGGGCTCACACTGTCTGTCTGCACCTACATCCTTCTCCCACTGCGGCGTGTCCTTACAATCCTTGACAACTCCATGGAGTGCTCTTCCTGGGAAATCCAATTTGATCCATTTTGCCGCATGTCCAGGTACATTTTAGCATTTCTTATGGGTTAGCACTTCAAGCAGCCGCTTCATAAGCTTGCTTCTTCATCTATCTCCGCATTTATATACAGACATCAAATTTTATTAGAAATGAAAACGGGAGGGGAGAGGAGGGAGGAGTGGAGATTATCTGAGTCATCAATTTGGTTCTCTCTCCCCCTTAGGCTGTGTTGACACAGCTTAGCTCTGCCTGCTCCTCCCAGACAAGCTTATCTGCTGCTCGCTGAACTCCATTAATCTTCCTGAAAGGAGAATGTGTTCAGGACAATGTTAACACTTAGCTCTCCTGAAGAGAAGACAGATTCAGTGAGGTACAGAGACGGATTTCTCGCGGAGTGAGAGAGGACGGCGGAGGAACGGGCTTCGTGGATTTGAACAGCAGCCTCAAACCAGATGGAACTGAAACAGCCCAAACCAAGCAAAAAAATATACATATAAACAGAAAACGAAGCCAACGCACGACAACAAGAACAAAATATGATAAATACCTGGCCTATTTTGAGACAACATTAGCCAGATTTATCTTTGTAAACAAAACAATGAACTGATCGTTATTCTTTTAATTTTAATAAGTAATTGGCTTTGTGCGAGGAGTCTACACAATCATAATAAACAACTTAAGAGACAGAAGTATTGTGGAATGTGTACTTTTGGTCATTGAGACACCTAAAGCTATTTTCACTTTGTCAATATTGCATTCTCCACCTTGGGCTCAGAGCCGCCCTCACGCAGCCAACAGGATGACCTACCAGGTTCTGCCAAGGCCTTGACTGCTCCCAGCTCCACACTGCCTCTGGGATAAAGTCGTCGTATGGAAAAGAGGAATGAATTGATGTCTATTTTCTGTGCTCCTCTTTGTGCTGACCTTCCCGTGTCATCCCTTTCCCCCTGCCTCATTCCTTTGTTCCAATAAGATTTCAGAGACTATTCTTATCACCTGTAGATCTACAATCCCCGGTTGCATCCATTTGCTAGTAACCCTGAAAGACACGGGGTAATTTGTAATGTTTCTGGGGCAGGAATTTGCCTATTTAGCTCTTTCCTGCACCCCAGTATCACCATGTCAGTTTATTATATTTGAACCTACTCTAGTGTGCATGCTTCTCAGTAGGGCTTTGTTACAAGAGCTAAGAGGACGTTAAATGCAATTTTGTTGACTTAGATTCAGTGATTTTTTTAAAGCCTCCCATGTGTCCTTCACAAATATCCAGAACCCATTGTATTGTATGTGTTATTCCCCTTTCCCCACACTCATGGTATTATTTACTCCCCTGTGTCTTTGCACTTATTGTGTGGACTCAGAAGGTTTTCTCTGCTAACAATCCCATCAGGTGACTTTGAAAACCCACCTGCATGAGAGGACTATGTTGACAACTCAGAGAGTTTACCACAGGGCTGACTCAGAGTCTGAAAAGGTTATAGCTCAAGGAAGAGGGAGACAGGTGAAAAGCACAGGTCAAACTTTTCAACTTTGACCACTGTGACCCTGATTACAGCAGGTAGGTCTGTGGCACCCTTGAGTAAAAATTGTTCACAGATAGGCCAGCCACTGCCCTCTTGACTTAGTAAATACCTTACAGCTACTGTTTCCATAGACATGCTATAGACACTTTGTGTAAAAGACTTGCTTTTGTCAAGGTATAACACAGATGTCACCAGGTCTCACCACCCAGAAGTTTGTATACAAAAGAAGCCTTCTCTTTTCCCAACCAAATAACTGGGTCAGCCCATAGAGAAAGGAACTCTTATCATTTGTTAAGGCCTTCATTCCAGTCCTTACTTCACTTCTCTGGGGAAAAAAAGAGAAGTGATTTATCTAACTGATGAGGGCCTGGTTACCACTGGACCACACTGCCTATGCTACTAGGTAAGGTGACTTTGCTTCAAAAGCAAACAACTGTGTCTGTCTTGTGTGCCTTCCTGGTCTATAGTAGATTCACTTTGCACTAGCAGCACCTGTACGTTAAGAAGACAAGTGAAGAAATCTTTGCTGTCTCTTCCCTTGCTTCGCCACCGGTACCTGGATAGGAAAGTGGGAGAGGCATGCTGCACTGGGGGCCAATTGATTCAATTCACAGGGTGAGTAGTAGGAATCCCAATTTCGGCCTCCCACTCGATCTATGTCTCCAACACAGTGTTCCAGGGAGCTTTATCATCTGGATAACAAGGCTGATGTTTTGATCTCATTTGACTGAGGTCTGTGTTCATATTTGAACAGAACCCTGTAGGGAAAGAAGATATCCTCAACTTGACCTTTACCAATGACATTAGTCACCTCACACTGACTTCACACCTACTGCTGTTGCCGGACCACAATCTCTTCTCAAATCTTCTCCAGTTAGTTTTCCATGAGACTTTGGTGGTGTTTCCCTCATGCTCAGACACAAGTCCTTCTATGCTGCAGTCTCCTCATGGCAAAGTGATGGCCACACACCTCTCAAGAGAAGTGTTCCCCATACCTGTCACTGTAGGTGCCATCAGGTGAGTGCTACTCCCCTGGTCCCCTGCCAGGGCACCATGGCACTCCCTTCCTCACCCTGCTGTTGGGCCTTGCACAGAAAGGAAAAGTTTGTCCTCATGTTTATTCTTGGGTGAATTTTGACATCTGGTTTCCAAGGATCACTTCTACAGTCCAGATTTCATAATGGGAGATGCCTCAACCGAAATAGCATCTTCAGTCTCTGTTGACACCTTCTCCTTCTATTTCTGGTCAGTATTCATCTTACAGACCCTTAGGGGATTAGAATCTAATATGTTCTAGAGTGTCACCTTTATTTTCCATTCCTTTTCTGCAGCCATGGAAAGAGGCCCTATGCAAAGAGAGCCTTGGAAACATGTCTAGCCCCAAATCTCTACTTCAGTTCACCAGGTCTATCCTGGATACAGATTTGATTTGTATAAATTTGGTGGAGGAATTAAATAGGGTTAGGTTAAGTTATGCTGCAGTTAAAATCAACTCCCAAACCATAGTTCCCATAAAAACAAATTTGGGAAGAAGTAGAGAAAGAAGAATTGGAAGAGCTAGAAGCTCACAAAAATTGTAGAACCTCTTCTTCACAATTCAAAGGGGGAATTTTCATATATTTTGTGTTAGAGTTAGGATTAGGATAAACTGGTACTTGTACCATTTGAACACCAGTCAAAACTGACCGCGATCAAAGAGATGAGAGACGCCATAAATAGATTCAAGGAAATACACATTTAGTTTACATATGTATTTATATGCTGCCTCATGCTAAAAAGAATTTGAAGTAGCTTACAGCACACATGAAAACAATGGACTAAAGACCAAATAAGAACAAAGACAAATGGAGAGACAAGTAGAAAATCTAGACCATGACAAAGAAGGAAACAGATACATAGACCATAAAGTCCAGCCTACATATAACAAAAGAGTTCAAATTTTCTCCTGAGTTTCTTGGCATCACAAAGCAAAAGTGACATAATTTCCATTAACTAAACAAACAATAAAGATAGCTTCAGAATGCCCTTTCGGCTAAACAAACTTGTACCAAACATAGAATTTATTATCGCTCTTGTTAGCTAAGCTGTTGTTAGATGTCGAATAGCAGACAGTTCAAGATTGCATTTGTTTATGAATACTGAACAGTTGGTGTTTGAAAAAGTTTTTAGAGCAGATCCATAAACTCCAAATCTTGACAGAAAGGTGATGTTGAGTTGCTTCCCCCAGTTCTTTCGCCTGTCATCTGTGAAGAGGTTTCCACAATAGGTATTTTTGGGCAAATTCCAGCATATAAAAGAGCTCAATTGATTTCTCAAAATGCTCCATTATGAAGCATTTGCCAAGATTCTTTTGCATGGAAAAATATCCCAACCAATTTCTCAACCTGTCTGTTAAAAAAAACATAATGAAAGCTTTAACAATGCTCCTACGAAATGACCAATATGGGGTGTTCAAACACTTAGGGAATCTATTAGGTTGGAATAGCTCCAAAATATGCTCCCTCTAATCCAAAAATTAAATAATTTACTCTTCAATTTGGAGCAAGTTGGAAAGATGCAATTAAAATTCAGAAGTTTGGCCAATGATGATAATTTTGGTTTTGAACTTGTCTTTCTGTATTAACTGGCGATTAGATCTAACTGTTAAGGTCAACTCTGATTTGTAACAATGAAACCATACTATCAGTGTACAGAATCATGAGTTACCTTCTATTCTTTATTTCATCAGCACCTGCAACTTGTTCATCTAAAGATGATTTTTATTTAGAAAAATTATAAGCTAAAAATAAGCAAGACCAAAATACAATCTAGCTTATAGCCCTCAAAAGTAATTTACATTCTGTCAGATAGTTTTACCCAACACTTATTTTTATGGTAGTGTTAAGGTGCAGGGATACAGATTCAATATGAAAAACACTATATAATGGTTTATATATATGGTGCAAATTATATAGGTCAAATATAGATTAAAAGTCCAAAAGAGTTGCAATTAAACATATTATTCTAGAGAGACTTTCCTGCCAGGTATTAGAAGTAAAAAAAGAAAAATCAATTTTGATGTATTAAAAACTCAAATTTATTTTACAATTTATCTTAGCTATTGAATAGATATTTATTTGTTAAAAGGAAAACTGGCAAAATATTGATTGAAAGTCTACCAAAGCAATGAATATATAATTTTGAGAGAGTAATAGGCTGGTTAAAAAAAAATGGGTAGATTCAGTTTCGAGTTTATTCCTACATTATTATACTCATTTTAATTATAATGAGAAAGATTGACAATGACTCGAGTCAACCAATCAGAACATGGTTCAGAAAAGCAAGGTTTCATCCTCTGAGCAGGATGTAGTAGGTCATTGTTCCCACTGCCACAGCCAAAGCCATACACATTACCAAAAACATCATAGTTTTGGAGAATCAGAGATCCGTGGAAACAGTGAGGACTGGAAAAAGTAAAGCACCAAAGAGAGAAAACTATTTCAAGGTGGTCTAATGAACATCAGTTATTTATTTTTTTCCACTGGGAGAATTTGACAAATCTAGGTGTGGGAGGAGGATTGCTTTATCCAAGACACAGGGCATCTGCAGAAGAAAAGAGAAGTAGGCAAAGCCTTTGGCAGTCGCATGGACCTGAAGTTACCCATTAGAAAACTTACAAGACTTCAAAGGCATGGTCCCATGGAACATTTACTGAGTTTTGGGTCTGTAAGAAAGCCTAAAGAACTAGGCAGAAAGCTTTGAAAAAGAAGAGTAACATTTCACACATGGTGGTAAGAAAACAAAGACCCATAGGGGAGGGAGCCTACCTCAAGACACTTGCCTCATTTTGAGGCTACCTGGGGAGGGAGACTAAAGAGCTATGCTGAACATCTATGATTGTTCAGAACTGAATCTCCCATAGTTTTCAGGACTAGTATTCTCAATAGAAAGCCCAAAAGCCACATCTGACAAACAGAAGAAGGCAGAGGTGAACAGAGTTTTATAACTGCAACCCAACACAGGCTAAACTTAACTCCTGATTATATCAATGTGATCAATGACTCACCCTTCCAACCTAAAGGACAAAGGAGACTGACTGCTCTTGGTAGAGTTAATCTCATGGAGCATCTGTAGTTCTTTTATATATAATGTACAGTTTTCAACATAAATAATTCAAATATTAGAATTAACAGTTAAGGGTTTTCAAGTAAGTACAATTAATATTTTCAAGAAAACAAAAAAAAAATGGAAAGAAGAGACTGAAGTATGGATAAATCCAATAAGCAATTCAAATCTATATTTTTAAAAAAGCATCAAATAGACATTCTAGAAATAAAAAGTACAATGTCTGAAATTAAGAACTCAGTAAATGGGCTTAGCAACAGTTAATGTGTTTTTGACCCAAGTGTTTGTTGTCTCCAAACTGAGGGGAAAAAGAAACAGAAAAAACAGTGAGAGACATGTGGAATATGCCAAAAGGTCTAATATATGTTTGATTGGCATCCCAGAAAAAGCAAAAAGAGAAAATGGCCCAGAAGCAATATGGGAAGAAACGATGGTTGAGAATTTTAAAAAAAACCAGTGAAGGTAACATGGATTTTAAAAGCTTAATGAAACCCAAACAACATAAATACAAAGCAAAGTGTATCCAAGGACATGGCGGCCAAACTGCTGAAAACCGAAAGCAGAGAGAAAATCTCAGAGCATTCAGAGGAAAAAAAGGCACGTATCTTCAAAAGAACAATAGTAAGGCTTTTAACTAACTTCTCAATAGAAATGACAAGAGCCAGGAGAAAATGGAATGAGGAGACAGGAGACAGAGTTAGAATACTGCAAGAATAAAATGTCAAATAGAATTCTATACCCAGTGAAAAGATACTTTAAACTGAAAGGAAAATATGTTTCAGAAATAGAAAAAACAGTGGAATTTGTCATTACCAGGTGTGCACTACAGGAAATACCAAACAATATTCTTTAGGGGGAAAAAATCATTCCAGATGAAAACATGGAAATGCAGGAAAGAGTAAAGAATACTGAAAAAGAGAAATACATGGGCAAATATAAGTTAATATTGATTCTTCAAAACAATAATTGCAATATTTCTTAAAGTATAAAATATAGTTGACCCTTGAACACATGGGTTTGAACTGTACAGGTCCACATATACGTGGATTTTCTTCTGCCTCTGCCATCCCTGAGAGAGCAAGACAAACCCCTCCTCTCTCTCTTGCCCCTCTACCTACTCAACAAGAAGATGAGGATTAAGGTCTTTGTGATGATCCACTTCCACTTAATGAATAATAAATATATTTCCTCTTTCTTATGATTTTCTTAATAACATTTTCTTTTCTCTAGCTTACTTTATTATAATAATACAGTATTTAATACATATAATGTACAGAATGTGTATTAATTAAGTGTTTAATATGTGATTCTACTCAACAGTAGGCTACTAGTCATTAGGTTTTTGGGAAGTCAAAAATTATACATGGATATTAGGCGACACAGGGGGGTCACTGCCTGTGGACCCCATGTAGTTCAAGGATCAACTCTAGATGTAAAACTAAAATTAACAACAAATGTAATGCCTTGCAAAAGGAAGTAAATAGAATTACTAAATAGAATTAAAAGGTTTTAGCAATGTCAAGGAAATGCTAAAAGTGATAGTCTGTTTTGACCATAATATTAAAGCATGTTGTATTCTCCAGAATAATCGCTAAAAATAGTAAAAAAAAAAAAAAAAAAAAAGTTAATGGAAGAAAAAATTAAATAATAAAAATATTTCATCAATTGAGTATGAAGCAAAAAGGATTTAAAAAAGAACAGAGAACAGGTGAGCCAAAAAGTAAACAAATAATAGAAGGGCAGATATAAACTCAATGACATCAGTAATTACATTAAATATTTATTATAGTCTCCAAGGAAAGATTAAGATTGTCAGGCTAGATAACACAATATGGATTTGAAAATTCTTTTTTTTTTTTTTTTTGAGACAGAGTCTCACTGTGTTGCCCAGGCTAGAGTGCCGTGGGGTCAGCCTAGCTCACAACCTCAAACTCCTGGGCTCAAGCAATCCTACTACCTCAGCCTCTCAAGTAGCTGGGACTACAGGCATGTGCCACCATGCCCGGCTAATTTTTTCTATATATATTTTTAGTTGGCCAATTAATTTCTTTCTATTTATAGTAGAGACAAGGTCTTGCTCTTGCTCAGGCTGGTTTCGAACTCCTGACCTTGAGTGATCCGCCCGCCTCGGCCTCCCAGTATGAGAAGAATTTTGAAGATGTGGCGCAGGATGGGGAGGAAGGCAGTTCTAAAGTTCCTTCCACTTTCCCCAAGAGCCCTCCTCTGAAGAACGGGAAAGAAGCCCATTACCAGCCACCTCTGGTGT
>CAUYRT010033137.1:0-25562 GCA_963574885.1 Lepilemur ruficaudatus
CATGCCTGTAGTCCCAGCTACTTGGGAGGCTGAGGCAGAAGGATCGCTTGAGCCCAGGAGTTTGAGGTTGCTGTGAGCTAGGCTGACGCCACGGCACTCTAGCCCAGGCAACAAAGTGAGACTCTGTCTCAAAAAAAAAAATAAAATAAAATAAAAATAAAGTAGGAGGTGGATGGCCGGCTTGGTAGCTCATGCCAGTAATCCTAGTATGAGCCACCGAGGCGGGCGGTAGGAGGCTGAGGCAGGAGGATCACTTGAGGTCAGGAGTTCAAGACCAGCCTGAGCAAGAGTGAGAGCCTGTCTCTCACTAAAACAGAAAATAGCCTGTCTCTACTAAAAATAGAAAAAATTAGCAAAAATTAGCCAGGCATGGTGGCACATGCCTGTAGTCCCAGCTACTTGGGAGGCTGAGGCAGGAGGATCACTTGAGCCCAGGAGCTTGAGGTTGCTGTGAGCTAGGCTAATGCCAGGGCACTCAAGCCCAGGCGACAAAGCAAGATTCTGTCTAAATAAATAAATAAATAAAGTATGAGGTGGAGAGATGGTTTCTAGGCTATATAGGTTCAGGCAGAGAGAGTGGAAGAAGGGAAGGAGAGAAGGAGGGGGAAGCCAGGGACAATCGCTTGCCTGGGCTGGCATTCCCTCCCCCACAGCCCTTCTCCTATGGAAACTTAAGCTGCCCCAAGGCCCAGAGGAGCTAGTCCATTAGCCTTGGTCAGCAGGGGGGTAGGTAGGAAGGGGGGGGCCTCTCTCCCTCCAGGTCTTATTGTCAAATGAAAGGCAGTGCTTCACTCCCTCTATTAGAGCCAAAAACCAAAAACAAAACAAAAAACCTCCACACACATTTTTCACACACACACAACCTCTTTCTCCCTTCTGAATGGTTGAGCTGAGTAACCTGGGGGTGGGTGGGCGGTAGGGACTAGACCACAGAGGGAGGGGAGGAGGCGCCTTCCCAAAGCACTTTCCAGGTGAAACCTAGCCTGAGGAGGAGCTGGCGGTGGAGAGAGGAGAATTTATTCTCCTCCAATTTAGCTCCCTTCGAAATAGGGGCAAATGGAGGGTCAGCTGAGCCCAGAGGGAGGGATAGTCTCCTGTGATCCCCAGGGGATGTAAGGATTGAGGGGAGGGGTCTCAGGAACGTCCAGGGAAAGTGGGTTAAAATAAGGGCCGGGAAAGAGGATAGAACGACCTCCATCTGCAAGAGGAGAGTTCTAATCGGTGCTGGGGGGAAGTTGGGGACCAGGGTCATTCAGTCTCAGGGTGTCTATTTCCACGAGGGAGTCCGTCGCTTCCCGTCCCCAGCCGCCTTCTTTGGTCTGGAGAAGGGTCCCGCCTGCGGGTGTTGGGATGTGGAGGGACCAATGAGAGGTTGGTCCGCTCAGAAGGGTGCAGGGAGAGAGCCAACTGGGACTACACCCCCGCTCCCCCCCTTCCCCCGCCAGAACTTGGGCTTGTCCTGTTTGACGTGCCCGCAGAAGGGGGCGGGAGGGGGTACTGACCCGAGGAGCGGTCCCGCGACTCCGTACTCCCCGCTGCCCAGTCCCGGCCGGGACGTTGCCCGGCTTAGCGGAGTCGCCCTCGAGACCAGGATGGAGGTAGGAAGGGTCTAGGGTTCAGGAGGACGCAGGTGCCTCAAAGGAGCCCCATGGAGCTGGGGATAAATAGAGTACAGCCTGGGGTTCCCTACTGGGGATCTGGAGATGGGATTGCAGTACCTGGGGAAAAGAGAGGGAGAGGGGTTCGTCCTAGGCTTGGGCGGGGTCTGGATCCGGGCTGCACCCGCTTTGCTCCTGCCTGGGCAGCGCCTCCTGCTGGCAGGGTCGGACCCCTGCGGCCCAGGGACTGGACCCCAGGAGGGTGCCGCCACCTGGAGGGCGTGTGCGGCCACCGGGCCAGCGAGGCCAGGGGGCGCTGCAGCCGGTCCGGAAGGAGCCGCCTTGCTTCCCCTCACCCCTCCCCTTCGCGGGGCTGAGACCCGCGGCGCCAGAGCATGGGAGAACGGGGTGACAGTAAAGACTCCCCGGCGCGGGGCGCATCGGGGCTGGGCTGTCTCCAAATGGATCCCGCATGAGTCCAGGGGCTGGGCCTGGACGTGGCTTTCCCAGAACCCAGATGAGGGGGCGCCTTGACGCTTGGCCAAGTCAGCCGAACACCAGCATTCTTCCTTTTCGGTCCCTTCCTCTGCTGAGGTCGGGGTCGAAGCCGCCGCCCGGACCGCGGCGCCTTTCCTCCTCGGGCGGCGGAGGATGTGCGCCTGGCGCGCGCAGCAGGGCTGGGAGGGAGCAGAACCGTCCACCCGGAGCTCAGGTGTTGGGGCAGGCTTTGAGCTATTCCCGCCCTTCTGCCTGCAGCGGAGTGAGCTCCCGAGTCCCTACCTTTTCTGGGGAAGAGACTGAAGCAGCAGCGGAGGGGCAGGGGAATACGGGGGAGGGAGGGTGAGAGCTGGGGATTGGAAGGACAGAGGGAGGCACACATAAACAGAGAACAGTGATCGCACAGAGGAGAGGCGAAAGTGGAGAAAGGCTGCACTGAAAGGCGAAGGGAGAGCGAGAGAGACTGACAGGCGGCGAGAGAGGAAGGGGGAGGGAGGCAGGAGGAGAGGAGGAGGGAACCAGGGGAGAGGGAAGGGAGCTGGCGGCAGAGACAGGCGGGCGTGGGGCGAGGCCAGGCGTGCAGGCGGGAGCCAGTGTGCAGAGCAGCGGCCGGGTCCTGCTCCCGCCTCGGAGCCCCTGGCCCGGGGGAGGGGGAGAGGTCGCTAGCCCGGTCTATGTCGTTTTCTGACTCCAGTGCAACCTTCCTGCTGAACGAGGTAACCGCGGGGGTGGGGAGGTGGGGGGCTCCCCAGTGGGTGGGAGGAGAGCCCGCTGCGAGCTAGGAAGAGGGCCCGCATTTGGGGGAGACTGCAGCGAAGGGTTGGGAGGGAAACCAGAGGAACCGGGTAAGAGAGAAGGGAGCGGCCAGAGCTGGCAGCTTCCAAGTATTGGGACTGGGATGTGACGGGAGGACTGACTGGGGACCCAGGAAAGGGGCTAGATGAGGAGGGCTCTGCCAAGCTTCTCCAGTTCCCATCCCTGAATTCCCTGGGGATAGCCTAGCAGATAGAATGCTAGGGGCCTCCACCTGGTCCAGATCTTAAAGACTGCTGGGGGGAGAAAGGGAGGATTTAAGACTTCCCAGAAGTCCTAGCTCCTGCCTCAGTTTCCCCTTTCAATGCCCAGGGATTAGGATCTGCCCAGCTTCCTGGTGCACTTAGAGGAAAGGCTAGAATGTATTCAGGAGGCTCCCAAGAACTCCAACTCCTAAACCTGATTATGCAGGCTTTTCCTCTTATGTCTTGCTTCCATGACTTGGGTACTTGCCAGCTGCCTGTCTAACAACTCTCTCCTAGAAAGAATCAGCAGGAGGAGTCCTCTCATCCTTTCTTGCCCTCAGCTCTCTCCCTTCATGCTAAGCCATGGAAAGGAAAAGAGGTTGGGACCACATGGGCACTGATAGGCACATGTCTTGTTAGAGGACAGGAAGTCACTAGGTTGGCATGAGAACTAGGGTGGATGGGTGTGGGTAAAATGAGAATGGAAAGGGGCATTGGGTAGCAACCCAGAGATAAGGGGAGAGAAAGGGAGGCTCTGAAGTTCCAGCAAGGCCCTGGGGATAGGCCCAGGTATGAGGAACTTGAACCTATCTCCTGGGGGTGGTTGGCATGGCTACTCACGCCTCAGGAGCAGACTTATACACCATTGTCCCAGAGGGGGAGAGGACAAGGTATGTGAGGAAGGAGTGCTGCTGATGGCAGATTGACTACCACCTACAATCCCCAGGACCCACTGTGGGTGGGGAGAGTCCCAAAAGGAGAGGCCAGGAGAGTAGATTCAGGGATGGGGAGAGAAGCAGCTACCTCAGTAGCTGCTTTCTTTATTAGAACCATCTCCCAAAAGAGTACCTTGAGGGTCTTATTCTTTCACCCCTCTCTAGCCCTCTGGAAGACAGAAGGAATTGAACAGACAGAATAAAAAAGGAGGAGACAGAGGAATAGTGAGGAACTGGGAGAGGGTACAAAAATGAGAAGACAGTGTCTGGTAGCTGCCAGTATAGAAGACTCCAATATATAATCAATCCCCAAATGGTGCTGGACTCAGGAGAAGGAACTGTGAAAGCTGACTACTCACCCAGTAATGACTGGTCCCCTCAGATATAGGGGCTCCAACAAAGTTGTTCTTAAATCCAACACTAGAAAGATGAAGAACTGGGCTGCACTGAGCCACCCAGAGACAAGACCAGAGGAAAGACAGTCTTAAGATGAGGCCCCTTCTCTATTTTCTTCTTGCCAAGGGAACACAAGTGACCTGGGTGGGAAGCCAGTTGGTCTGGGTGATCTCTCTCCCATGCACAGTGCCTTCTACCACAAATCTCATTAAACCATGTCAGAGTTTTGGGTTTCTGATTCTCCTCTATCCCAGGAAGGTAAAGGGATAAGCAAACTGCTGAACTCACCCTCCTGGTGTGAGAAACTGGGAATGGAAAAGGACTGAGCTCAGAGACAAGAGCAGAGACACTAGGAGGCCTCCAAGTATACCCTGTTTAATTTCACATTCCCTCTAGGGCCCCAGGTAGGGAGTGAAAATGCAAAGGAATAATTTTACTCGAGAGATGAGAAAAGGAGGGAGCTCAAATGGGTGGATCTTTGGGGAAGTTCCCTCAAGATGAGGGCTTCTGCTCGGTCTCCTATCTCAAATCTCAGTGTGCCTTTGAAAGAGACTGAGTGAGGCAGAGTGGAACCAAGGCTAAAACAAGGCTACTGCCCCTGCCCCCGTCCTTTTGACTGGGGGGCAGGAGAGGGGAATCTGGCCTTACACTAGTGACTCTGAGGAGACTTGCTCTTTCCCCCTCCCAACCCCAGTGTAGCCAGGATCCCACCTTCTGTCCCACCCAATCTATCCCCTCTCCGCCCCTACGCTTCGGATTCTTTCCCCCTCTCTTTAGGCTCACCAAAAACAGCCCCTTTCTGCCCCCGTTCCCATGGAAGCCTTGGCAATGTCTGGCACAATCCTTGGCAGGGAAATGAGGAAGGGAACCCCCAACCTGGTGGGACTAGGAAGAAATCTGCCCGCGCAACAGGTGTGGGGAGGCCTATCCAGCTCACCAAAACTTCCCCCTTCTCAAGGGTTGGGCAACACCGTTCCTTGCTGCAACGTCCCAGTGCTGAGCTGGGCGGGCACCTGTTGGGGCAGAAGCTGTCTTCATGGTATCAGGCTGGGGTCTCCAAACCCATTCCTCCCCAGTACCATGACGAAGTTTGCTTTTGGAGCCTCCTGGAAGCAAGGGCCCAGACACGCCGTGCTGTCACCTGGGACCCCTTACGCGTTGGCCGCCCGTACCCCCCCGCCCCCGCCTCTTCTGTCTCCCTCAGTCTCCCCATTTTCCTGTCTTCCCCCTTCTTCCCTCTGCGCCTCTCTCCTTCCTCTCTCTCCCTGCGCCCTCTCCTTCCTCCGCTCGGATCGCGTCTCCCTCGGGGTCCCCGCACCCCCTCCGCTCCCCTCCCCCGCCACAGCCCTTTGTTTCCCGGCGGAGTAGTTCCTGGGTTGCGGAGCGTCTCTGTCTCCGCATCTCTCCTCGCTCCGCCTCCTCCCTGCCTGGATCCGCCCCGCCCGCAGCCTCTCCGCCCCTTCCTCCCCGCCGCCCCTGCCCCATAGGTGCTTGGGCACCCACTTTCTACCCCGTTCGGGTCTGCTACCCTCTCCCGGCCCAGTCCCCGGCTCCCCCGGCGGCCCGCGCCCCCACCTCCGGGGAGGGGGTCAGGTGGGCGGGCACTATTGTTGTAGGAGCCGGCGCCAGATTCCTCAGCCGCGCTCGGGGTGGGACCGCCTGGGTTCGGGGGGGTGGGGTGGGGGGAGCGGTGATTTGAGCTCGGAGCAGCTGGTCTTCGCGGCTCGCTCCCTCCTTCGCGCTCGCTCGCTCTCCGCCGCCGCCCGCAGGGCTGCGGGGCTCGGTGGCATCTCCGGGCGCGGCCCGCTGTCCTCGCCCCTGCCTCCGGGCCGCTCCCGCCCCCGGCGCCGCTCGCTTCCCCCACCCGGACTCCCCCATGTATGACGACTCCTACGTGCCGGGGTTTGAGGACTCGGAGGCGGTGAGTGCTCACGGTGCGGGTGGGGGCGGGGAAGTTGGGGTGACATCTCCTCTCCCTTCAACCCTTCCCCCAGTTCAGGACTTTGAAAAACGCTTCAGTGGCGGGGCAGGGCGTGTAGGGGGGCGCTCTAGGAACGTGGGGAGATGGATTTTCGTGCCAAGGGCTCCCGAGTGCCCCACACCTAGACCAGGGGCATTGAGTGTGTGTACAGAGGGGGCAGTGTAGGGGAAGGGCTCGAGCAGGTGGCTCCAAAGCCCAGGACAGAGGGGGCAGAGGGGGAAAGGGCTGGAGGCTAAGGGCACAGAGGCTTTACAGAGGGAACACGAAGCGTCTGGAGTTCTACGTTCTGGATTTATAGAGTCTGAACACAAGAGCTAAGAGAGAAGAAGCTTGGGCTCTTGAGGAGGGGGACATTCCAGACCTCCTGTGCCTCAAGCAAATGACAAATTCGGGAGCTGGGAGAACATCAGAGAGCTGAGCCAGGTATCAGCCTCTTCAGACAGAGGGATCATAAAATTTGAGGAGCCCCATTATTCCCCTCCTCGGTCCATCTCTGTGTCACCTTATCTCTTCAGCCTTCCTCCGGCCCAGTCTCTCCCAGGCTGAGGTCTGGGCACCCAGCACATAGGTGGGCCAGCTGACTGAGCCTCAGCCATTCCACAGCCCCTGCTGTGGCTTTCTCTGAACAGCATCCTGGCTCCTGCTCAGCATGCAGGGCCTGGAGGTGAGGCCAGAGGAGCTGAGGGCCTGGGGATGGAGAGGAAGCTCTTTGCTCAGAGAACCAGGCAACCGATAAATATTTAATTCTCCTCTTTGCTTTTATCTCCTGACCCACTGAGACAAATCAGCTCATTAGGCAGTGATTTCCGGAGCTCAGAGAGCAGGGAGAGTGCCTGGAAAGATGGGGCAAGAATGGGGAGCAGCTTCTCAGCTCGTTGGAGCTGCCAACCTTCCCTCAAATGTCCTGCAAGAAGGCCATCTTCGGAGAGGACCACTAGATGGCTTGGAAGGGGCCCCAGATAGGTGGGAGGGTAGAGCACCCCTGGGTCTGAAAGGGGAATGTGTTCAAGTTTTCTCCCAGCTCTTGCTGCCAGGCCCAGGATGGATGAGTGCTAGTGCTCAGGACAGGCAACTGTCAGTCCTTTTCTGGGCCTGGCTCCCTCTGGGCCCGATTCTCCATGGGGCCTCTGTGGCTAATTACATTGCAGCTAGAGCAGATGATTTTCAAGGCTCTAGTGGACACCTCTTTCTGACAGTTGAAAGGACAGCTGGCATAGTCCAGGGTGCCAAGGTGAGCTTGAGAACAAACCTCTCTGTGGGGCTGGAGGGCCGTAGGAGGTCCTTCCCATTCCTAGTGAGAAGGCAAGTGCTGCTGTTGCAAGAAGACTGACAAGTGGATGGTGCTGGAGGGCAGCCTGCTGACCCATTGCTCCCTCCCATCCCTCTCTGGCTCCTGGATCACCCTCCCCCACTTCCCTTTCTCTTGCCTGGCTCCTTGCTCTCCCTGAGGCCCCCTCTGAAGCAGTAGGAGGGAGATCAGGCTCTAAATAAATCCACCCGGCTCATCTCCCTCCTCTCCTTCCCCCGTGCCAGGCAAGAGAGGAGCTGTAGCCTGCCCACACACTCACCAGGCAAGGGGGGCACCACCAGGGCACTGTGCCAACTTCTGGCAGCTCCAAACTTCTGAGTCTATGGCTATTTTAGCATAGCGGGGGGTGGGAAAGGTGAGACCCCAGAATATACTTGGCAGGGCAACCTTGGCCTCCCCAAGTAATACCAGAGCATGAGGGATGGGTGAGCTTTGAGGACTTGGGTGTAATGGAGAGGGGATTCCATTCTGAGCACTATTCATTAAATATTTAGGGAGCGATCCTATCATTCCATCCTAGGGTGGGAGGCCAGGTAGCCTGGATGCCTTAGGCAGGGACATTAAGATTACTAAATTAGGCTGAGCTGCTGAAGAGCAGGGAGTAAGGATCAGACTCACTTCCCAACACAGTGCTGGACATCTGGGAGGTAGCTGTACCAGAGTGAGTGGTCGTCCCGCCTTGCCTCCTGCCTCCCAGCCTGTTGGCCCCTATCTACTTCAGACAGTCATATCCCACAAAGGTATCTCTTGTGTTCTAAGACCCCTGGGGAGGTCCTTCGCCCCATACAGAGCTTCTTTCCAGAGCTCAGCCTCTCTTTATCCCACTGCCAAGCCAGCCTTATTTTGTTCTCAGGAGAGAAGGGGAACAGCAGGCAGGCTCTACTGTTGTGTAAAATAAAAGACCTTTCCCCCCTCGTGTTGTCTTCATGCCACTGGTCTACTATGGACACTTGTCTAGCTTGGGCTCTGGGGTCAAGGCAGGGGTGGGCAGAGGGTGAGGTGGACAGCAGGTGTGTGCCTTCTCCTCCCACATTCTGTCCTCTGCTGCCTTCTGTAGGTGGTTATGCCCAGTGGGCTTGAGGGACCAATTGTTCCTCAGCCTGAGGGCATTCTAAATCCCCTTCCCCTACACACACTCTCTCTGTCTCTCTCTGTCTCTCTCTCACACACACACACACACACTCTCTCTCCTGCACACTCTTGTGTGAGCCCCTTATCTAGGCTTGTACCTTCTCCCTGCCACTGGCACCTCAGAATTGAGGGAAGCATTACTTCAGGCTTCTACCTACAAAAAAGGGAAACTGAGGCAGAAAACAAAAGATTCCCTTTTCCCTAGACTGAAGGGAAAACCCAGACATCCTAACTTCCAGCCTCTTGTTTCAAAGTCCAGCTTCCCTCACCCATTTGTGCATCTCCCTTGAAGGTGAGCTCTGCCATCCTCCAAATGCACTGTCATTGCCTAAAGACCCTTCCTAGGGGCAGGACTCAGAGACACTCCTTGCTCACATTACCAAAGACCCTTTCCCCACATCCCCAGGGTCTGCTTCTCACTGGGTTGCCTGGCACCAGCATGGCCTTCCTCCTGGGACTGATATCCCCCCCCACCAACCTGGGAAAGGGGTGGGGAGACGTAGGCCAAGTGGTGGGCGTGGCCCATCGTCACCAGTGCCCAGGGAGATAGCTTTGTGTTGCTCTCTCAGTCTGTCTTGTTTGCTGCCCACACCTGGCAGTTTGCCCCAGCAGGTGTGGAAGGAAAGAAAGTGGGGGGGCCGGGAGTGTAAGGGGAGGTAACTTCCAGGAGTTGGCAGCTCTGCACTCTCCTCTTGACCTTGGATGGGTAGGGACTCACCATTTGGGAGCCTTCCAAGCCCGCTGGAGCAGGGAAGGTGGGATCCAAGGGGGCAGATGGCAAGATCCTGACGCTCAGGACCAGTGCTGTGCCAACCAGTGTCTCTTGACTGTTGCCGACTGGCTGTGCTCCTGCCAGGCATCTTAAAGGGATAATGTCCAGGCTGCTTTGTACAGCAGCCTGGTGTGTGCAGCCTTTGTACTTGCTGGTGTGAACAAGAGGGCTGGGGCTCCTGGATTAAGAATCATCTCTAATATATCATCTTCAGTACATCTCCCTTCCCTCTGCCTCAGAGGACATGGTAGAGGGGAGAAAAGGGAGGAAAGAGAAGTGAAGGCTCTATTCAAAGCTGCAGTATTAATAGGCTTGGGGGAGGAGGGGCCCAGATCTTTGCACATACGAATTGGGCCAACTTTCCTGCAGCCTCAGAGGCACTGGGCCGTTCTCAGGGGATAGGAGGGACCATAGGGATCCACCCAGCCACCCACTAGGAGATGGAGAGGCCAGGGGTAGTAGAGGCACCATTCTGAGGCTTGGAGGCAAGATGTCTCTATGGTAATCCTTCATGCCTGAGCCTGTCTCGTATCCCAGGGTTCAGCCGACTCCTACACCAGCCGCCCATCTCTGGACTCAGACGTCTCCCTGGAGGAGGACCGGGAGAGTGCCCGGCGAGAAGTGGAGAGCCAGGCTCAGCAGCAGCTCGAAAGGGCCAAGGTATAGCTTCTGGGCATGGGGCAAGACAGGAGGCAAGGCTGGGTGGAAACCTACACTCGATCTTAAGTACCAAGAGGCCATCAGGCAGGATGTGCTTGAGTGTTAAAGAGCGTGCATGTGACGGTCAGTGGCAATGGCCAACCCTGAGCTCCTCCACTGGGGGCGGAGGCTGATGGGGCACTGAAGCTGGAAGGTGTGCTCTGAGGCTCTTCTCACTTGCACTGATGGCCAAATTCTCCAGCACAAACCTGTGGCATTTGCGGTGAGGACCAATGTCAGCTACTGTGGCGTACTGGATGAGGAGTGCCCAGTCCAGGGCTCTGGAGTCAACTTTGAGGCCAAAGATTTTCTGCACATTAAAGAGGTGATCGACCCCCCTCCTCCCAGAAGCATCTACCTCCTAATTTCTTTGCTTCTGCCCCAGATCCCAATGCCTCTTACTTTAGTCCTCAATCTATAAATAAGAAGTCCTTAAACTCCTCAAATCGTACCCTTAACACACACCTGTATACCCCTCATGTCTAAGACCTGAGCCACAGGGTCTCCACCCCTGCGAGACCTGGCTTGGGCCTCAGTTTCCTTATCTGTAAAGCGAGCAGTCAGATTAGCTGCCTCCGAGGTCCCCTGTGACCGCAGAGATGCCTTACTCTGAGATCCTGGGTGGCTGGGACCTGGCTGCTCTTCCCTCTGGCACCTTCTCCTGCCCACTGCCGCTTGTGATGCCCTCCTTCTCCTCAGACCAGCTCACTGAACACCTCCTTGGCCCTTTCACATTGGACAGCCAGGACTGTGGCACCACAGCTCCTCTCACCACCCCTTCTTGCTCCACCACCCCCAGAAATACAGCAATGACTGGTGGATCGGGCGGCTAGTGAAAGAGGGTGGGGACATCGCCTTCATCCCCAGCCCCCAGCGCCTGGAGAGCATCCGGCTGAAACAGGAGCAGAAGGCCAGGTGAGGGCAGTAAACACACCCCCCAAACATATGCACTTTACCCACAGTCCACATCACCACATGCGCATGCGCACACACACACACGTATTCCCCTCATTACACTCACATGCCCAGCTCTACACATTTATACTGCACAAATACACAAGCATACGTACACAAATGCACATACCACAGTACATTTCTGTCGCTAAAGTGTATGGAAATTCGTACAGCTATTAACTAGTGCACAGGACATACACATACAGAGACACACTCTCTCTCTCTAACCTCCCTTTCTTCTCTCAGGAGATCTGGGAACCCTTCC
The DNA here is from genome assembly GCA_963574885.1 of Lepilemur ruficaudatus. Taxonomy (NCBI): domain Eukaryota; kingdom Metazoa; phylum Chordata; class Mammalia; order Primates; family Lepilemuridae; genus Lepilemur; species Lepilemur ruficaudatus. Next base: position 11,318 of record CAUYRT010033137.1, read on the forward strand.
AGCCTGAGTGACATTGGCAACCGACGCTCCCCTCCTCCATCTCTAGGTAGTCTCCCCCCAACCCACCCATCTTGGGTAGGTGGGTAACTAGGGAAAGGGGGGACTCTGCCCAGGTGAACTGTGTGGGAAGGGGCTGGTGAGGGATCAAAAGGGATGGAGAAGCCCAGTGTCTGCCCTGGGGAAGGGAATCCAACACCCCCAGGGACTTTTCCCCCTGTCACCAATGTTAATCTTTTATTTCCTTTTCCAAAAAGCCAAGCAGAAGCAAAAGCAGGTGAGTCAAGGAAGGAACCTGGGCTGGGGGGCTCATGGCTTATGGCTCTGGGGACAGTTTCCTGGGCAGTCATTGTTGGAGGTGCAGAACAGAGAGGGGAGGGAGCCTGGAACTTCTGAAGCTGTCCCCACACCAACCAGGCATAAGGCAGGCACCAGGGCTACGGTTTTGTCTGACCTTATGTCCATTCTGCAGGCAGAACATGTTCCCCCGTATGATGTGGTGCCCTCCATGCGGCCTGTGGTGCTGGTGGGACCCTCTCTGAAAGGTTATGAGGTGAGAGGAGATCCGTGACCCCAAAGAGTCACCTCTACCAAGCCTGCCACAGGAAGGCCCCAGGGACAGTGGAAAGGAGTGTTCTCCCTTGAGGGTCTGTGTGTGGAGGGGGTGGACTCTGGAGCCATGCATGGGGATGCTGCCCCTCTCCAAAAGGGCCCTCCGTCAGTTCCATGCCCTCCCCCTTAGGTCACAGACATGATGCAGAAGGCTCTCTTCGACTTCCTCAAACATAGGTTTGATGGCAGGTAAGCTGCCCTGGCCTGGGGTGGCCCGAGAACCAAGGAGAAGATCATGGCCTACTTTCAGATGCCTGTAGCGAGTCTTCCCTAAAGGGAGAGCTAGCGGGAGCTGGGAAGGAGAGGCCTAGGCTTTAGGTGTGCCAGCGAGCTGGGATTCTCCACCCCACCCCAGGATCTCCATCACCCGGGTCACAGCTGACCTCTCACTGGCAAAGCGATCTGTGCTCAACAATCCTGGCAAGAGGACCATCATTGAGCGTTCCTCTGCCCGCTCCAGCATTGGTGAGATGTCCCCATCTGCTTTTCTGCCCATTTGAGTGCTTGTGAGAACCCTCTCTCTCCCTTTACTTGTCCCCAGCTCCTCGTCTTTCTGCCCAACTTTCTACCTGCCCCAGGATCAGCAAGAATACACCACATTCTCTTCAATGCTCCATTCCTCTGCCTGCCCTGGCCTTGATGAATACCCTTTCCCCCCAATTCCTTCCCATCCACCATGTGGGAGTCCTCAAAGCCCTGCTGGAGTAAGCAGTAGGCAGAGCCCTGGTGAGTTCCGTGCTCCCTCGCTCCACAGCTGAAGTACAGAGTGAGATCGAGCGCATATTTGAACTGGCCAAATCCCTGCAGCTAGTAGTGTTGGATGCTGACACGATCAACCACCCAGCACAGCTGGCCAAGACCTCTCTGGCCCCCATCATCGTCTTTGTCAAAGTGTCCTCACCAAAGGTAAGTCAGGCAGCATCATGGCGGCCCACAGGGCTGCCCCCTAGAATGTGGCATGACTTGCTTGGTTCCTGCCTGGGGCACTGAGTTCTCTTCTCCTGCTTCCCTTAACACCATCTGAGTCATCCTTCCCTGCAACTGATGCCATGTCACCAGTGGGGAACATGCCCAGTTCTTTCCAAGCCCAGCTCTGCTCAGGGCCCTGAGAGACTCCAGGCCTAGCTCTGCCCTTCCCCCTCAGGTACTCCAGCGTCTCATCCGCTCCCGGGGGAAGTCACAGATGAAGCACCTGACTGTACAGATGATGGCATATGATAAGCTGGTTCAGTGCCCACCGGTGAGTGCCCGGGTCAGCTAGTCCTGTGCCCACTCTTCCAGGGCTGTGGGAATGATAGAGATTGGGTGGGGGGCGGGCTGCTGCTGAGAGGAACCAACATTCCCCCTTCGCCCTCCCTCCCCAGGAGTCATTTGATGTGATTCTGGATGAGAACCAGTTGGAGGATGCCTGTGAGCACCTGGCTGAGTACCTAGAGGTTTACTGGAGAGCCACCCACCACCCAGCCCCCGGCCCTGGACTTCTGGGCCCTCCCAGTGCCATCCCTGGACTTCAGGTAACCATTCCAGTGGGCACAGATGCTCAAGCTAAGCCAGCCAATGCATGACCCCCACTCCCAATCATCCTTGGCCTGCAGTTCAGAAGGCCGAAGGATGGTGGAGCTCAGCTGTGTTGTACAGAGCTAGTGCAGATGGGCAAAGGACCTTCCTGATGACAGAGAAGGTCTGTCGGAGATTAGTTTTCTGGAGGTCAAGAGAAACACAATCTCCCAACCATTCTCCCAGTTTGCCTTGAAGGCACAGCCGGAATTTTGTGGGAGTCAAAGCTCCAATTTTCTGTGTCTGAAGAGGAAGAATGCTCCAGCATGCACTATTTCCTGTATACTGGGGAACTGCGAGCTTGGGGGGAGGAATCCCTCACCCAACCAGAGGCCAAGGTGAGGTCTGTGCTGCCTCACTGAGAGCTCTTGTGTGGCCCCCAGAACCAGCAGCTGCTCGGAGAGCGTGGCGAGGAGCACTCACCCCTTGAGCGGGACAGCTTGATGCCCTCAGATGAGGCCAGCGAGAGCTCCCGCCAAGCTTGGACAGGATCTTCACAGCGTAGCTCCCGCCACCTGGAGGAGGACTATGCAGATGCCTACCAGGACCTGTACCAGCCTCACCGCCAACACACCTCGGGGCTGCCCAGTGCTAACGGGCACAACCCCCAAGACCGGCTCCTAGCTCAGGACTCGGAGCACAACCACAATGACCGGAACTGGCAACGCAACCGGCCTTGGCCCAAGGATAGCTACTGACAGCCTCCTGCTGCCCTACGCTGGCAGGCACCGGCACAGCTGGCTGGGGGACCCACTCCAGGAAGGGTGGAGTTAGACTGGCATTAGGCTGGCACTAGGCTCAACCCCCATGATCCCGTGCCCAGCCCCAGCTTCAGGGCTGCCTGTGGTCCCAAGGTTCTGGGAGAAGCAGGGAGCCCCCTCACCTCCTGGGCAGTGACCCCCCACCCCTTAGGCTCCCATTCCAGGTACTAGCTGTGTGTTCTGCACCCCTGGCACCTTCCTCCTCCTGCACAAGAAGCTGCCCCACTGGGCAGTACCCTCAGGCCAGGATCCCCTTAGCGGGGGCCTTCCCATCAGACTCAGGGAAGGGATGCCCCCTCAAAGTGACAAGAGGGTAGGGGTGTGGGCATGAGGAAGAACAGGGTCCCTGAGCAGGCACAAGTACTAAGAGTCAAGGGACTCAGGGATTGTGCTTTGGGGTCCAAGGGCCTCCACTCACCTCACTGCCACACATTAGGAAGGAGACAATCAGAGCCCACCAGGGTGGCATGCCCATCCATTAGCTGTGGTGGGGCATCCACTTACAAGACCGGAGCAGCAGGCTGGCTAGGCTGGGGCCAGAGAACAATCTCACAGCTGAAGCTCTTGGAGAATAGGGCTCTCCTCACCCTGCCAGGAAGCTTCTTAACATCTGACAGGACCAGGGACCAGGAGCATGGTCAAGCCAAATGGCAGACAGGAGCCAACCTGGATTGGGGGGTTGGGGAAGGAGGGAATGTGTAGCAGAGAACTTGTGGAATGGCTTTGGGGGCCTCCTTGCCTTTCTTATTCTTTTGCCCTTGCATCCTGTCATTTCTGTTCTTGTCCCTCATGCCTCCTGGGAGATGCAGACTCCAGACTTTGTTCCCTGACTCATAGCTGCTGCTTGTTAGGTTAGAGTTAGATGGGGAGAGACAGGACACAATGGACAGCCCCTAGAGGCCCTGTCTACCCAGCTACTCTTGCCTTATGGCTCTAGTGTGTGACCTACAGAGCATGCTCCACAAGACCTTGCCTCACCTGTCACCATTAATAAACACCATTCACAGTCCCTCAGGCTCCTGTTCTGTGTCTGTGGCCCAAGTCTGGAGAAAGTAAAGAAGTAAGTATTCTGGCTCCCTCTCCCTCCCAGGACCCACGGAGTGGGAAGGGGAAAGGGCAGAGCTGGGGGAGGCACTGTACTCGCAGGCTCTCACCCCTCACGCCCAGATGTCTGGAGGGACACGTTCAACAGGGACTTGTTTTGGGAGATGGGGAAGAGGAGTTTACAACTTTACACTGTCCCTGCCTCAGGCCAAAAAAGGCCCTGGAAATAGCTGCAACTTGAATTCCATGTACCTGCCCAGCTCTGAGAGGGCAGAGTACATGAATAAGAGGCACGTTGGGGGAGGACCGAGGCCCTGCAAATCCTCTCATCACAACCTAACTCAGCCAGCCTGTGATACCTCTGCTGCCCACCCCTCTTTCATCCCCTCCCATGAGCAATGGACCCAGCAACTAGGGAAATATAAGCACAGTTACTGAGACCGACTGTCAGACTACAGCAACAGCGTGAAAAAAGGGTTCCAACTGTGCCTCACCTGCCAAAATCCCACAACTACTTTCCTTTCTTGTCCCTGTGCAAAGCTCACTAGAGGGTGTCAGGCCAGGGCCACAGTTATGTGAGGCTAGAGCAGGAAAGGGAAGATGCACGATGGTTCTGCTGCCATGGCTTTTCCATTGCCCCTCAAGTGCCACCTGTGGACTTGGACTACCAGCTGAGACCCTAGGCTCTTCTCTTGATGTGACTGTCTTTCATTTCCAAGCCAGCCACCATGCCCAGTGCTGTCCCTCATATGTCCTCTGCCACGGAGGACCTAGGAGATGAGTTTAGCTAGAACTAGATACAGCCTGAATCTTCGTGTATTTATTCTCAGAACATACAAACTTATCTTCTCAGAGAATAGAAAACAGAGATTTTACTCAGTGACTTAAAGATGGACACAGCCAGCTCACCCTGTCCCCACATCTACTAAAAAAAAATTCCCTGGGGGAGGATGCCTAGAGTGCACAGCACCCCTTGGCACGGGGCCATGCACAGGTCTAAAGGCTCTCAACATTATTTTATAGTCCAAATGGGAAAACAGCTGTCCAAATGACAGTAAGATTCCCCACGGTCCAAAATCCTCATGGTGCCAGATCTCCCATGGCATCTAGGACAATGATGTTACTGCAGTTTATACAGTTACAGTCAAGTCTGAGCTGGAAAAGGTCCCACATAGGCAGCCAGATTTTTGTTCAGTCCAGGGGGTAATGCCAACTAGCTGCCCCCATAAACTGGCAAGAGCCCTCGGCCCAGTGCAATCCCAAAGCTCCCCAGAGGGACAGAGCTGGGCCAAAATCTGCAGTAACCTGCTTCCCCTGCCTCCTATAGCATCTTCTCCTTTTGCAGCCCCACACTCAGACATCCAGACCTCAGAGTCTGGGCTAGGGAGTCTGATTGTTTCCTAAGCCCCTGTAACCCCAGAGTGAGAACCTGGGAAGGGGGATGTGAGGGTTGTGAAGAACAGGCATCAGGCAGCTTCAGAGCATGCCCTTGAACCCACGAGAGAGTGCTGTCAGGCAAAGATGGTCTCTTCCCGGCGCTTCTTGGTGAGGATGGTGCCTGGCTTATGCTGGGCATCTGGGTGGTTGGCCAGCTCTGGGGGGCAAGAAGACACCGGGCTTTCCAGGATGGCCTGCTTCAGCTCATAGAACACAGCAGAGTCTTCTTTGGTGAGGAAGGTGATGGCCACACCACTCTTGCCAGCTCGTCCCGTGCGGCCAATGCGGTGGATGTAATCTGGGGAGTGGGAAGAACATCACTCGCGCCAGGCCAGATGCCCCGGTGAGCAGTGTCTAAAGCCTCTACTTCTAAAGGCACCCTCCCCACTGCACCTCCAAGGGCAGTTAATACGCTTTGTACTGCCTGAACCTGAAGCACCCACCGCACTCTCCGCAGTGTCTGTCTCCCCACTACTACTACTGACTGTGGTCATCCTACCACCAAGACCCAGGGTTGCCTAGCTCCATCCTTCTCCACACCTGAGGACAGATGTGTTATTCCAGGTGCTGGGACAACAAACCCAGGTGAGATAAGGACAGGAGCTCTTCTCATTGGGACAAGCAACCCCAGACTCAGAGCTGTGGGAGACAGCAGCAGCAGCCTCCTAAGTACAACATCCTGACTTCAAGTGAGACGACATAAGGAGCCTGACTGCCCTGGATTAAAGCTGCTTTCCCCTGCACATACCTTCAATATTTTTGGCCATATCATAGTTGACAACCATAGACACATCTTGGATGTCAATACCACGACCAGCCACATCCGTAGCCACCAAAATATCCTTGGCCCCGGCCTTGAGGTTGGACAATGCAAACTCTCGCTGTTCTTGGCCTTTTCCACCGTGCAAGGTACAAGCGTTGTACTGTTGGAAGAGTGGAGAGGTGAAGAAAGAGCAATGGGACCGTGCAGACATACAAGTTAACAGGGAATGGGGGCAGAGGAAGGGTTGGAAAGAGCAGCAGGGCATGAGAAAGGGAAAGAGGCAAGAGAAAGAATGAGCGCAATCGAAAGTAGAGAGAGAACAGGTGAGCTGAAGAAAGGGGCAAGAGAGAATGGGGTGTAGTGTGGCAGGGATACCCGGCTTGGATGAAGACCCAAGGCAGCTTTGGCTGGCATTACTAGAATGGCCAGGGAGTCCTAGAATTGACCCAGTTCACCTTATCCCCTCAAACCACCCTTTTCCCTCTGGCCCTGCCTTGTAGAATACTGGCGAGATTAAAGAATGAATGAGAATTGAAAGCAGGATCCTAGGGAGCCCTGATGGTTTCAGAAAACAGTGCCACAGAGGCCAGATTTTGCTCTCTCCTGCAAAACACACCCCCATCTTTTCCAGGGATTTGGCCAACACATCGCAACCCTTCTTCTGGTTGACAAAAATTATGATGGGTGGATCAAAGCCTTGCTCCAAGATTGCCAGCAGCTTTTTCCTGGGGAGAATAGGAAGAAGAGAAAAATGAGATGCATAAAAACCTCCCACTCCAAGGGAAATGTCCACCTCTGACTTATGAACATCCATCCAGGTTTTTCAATGCCCACAGCATTCTGTTTAAGGAAACAGAAGCTCAACAAGGCAAGAGCGATCGCCCTGTAGCCACCACTTGTGTCAAAAGAAGTTCTCAAAGCCCTTTCTTTCTCCACCCTGTTTCCCTGGCTCAGCTGCCCCATACCTCTTTTCTGACTCTGACATAAGGAAGACCTTCTGTTCCACACGTTCATGGGGCTTGCCTGCAGAGCCAATGTATACCACAGCAGGTCGCCGAAGATAGCTCCTGGCCAGACGCTCCACTGCTGGGGGCATGGTGGCCGTGAACATGACTGTCTATGAAAACAGGAGGCTCAGCTCTGTGCCCACATAGATACAATCATACGCCCACTGTCACCTCAGGCAGCTCAATTCAGACTAAGGAATATAAAATGTGCCATGGTTGTAAGTTTTGATAGCCACCACCTCAGGAATTAAGTGTCCTCTGCCTTCCCATCTTTCCCCAGTACCTGTTCATTAAGGCACTTTGCATCTTACGATGACAGGAAGGGTTGAGAGCATTTGCTAGCAGCTGTGGTACAGGTAGTACCACGATTCTTTGAAATCATTTTTCTAGGCCTAAGCCAAATGGCTCCAGCCCTAGGATTGTCAGAAGACTGTACCTAGGCACATCTCACCATTCTGGAAACATACTCTGGGCCCAACTAAGAAAAGAAGGGTCCAAGAGCAAGTCTGGGAACTTGTCAAATTTTTCCCAACCCAGGGAAGCAGCCTTACTTGTCGGTACTTATGTTTTCCTGACTCAAAGTTAGCCAACATCTTCTCAGGGTCCTCAGCCTCGTCCGTGTCTGGCTTCTGGTTGCTGACAGGCATGTGCTCCAGGATCTTCTGCACATCTGGCTCAAAGCCCATGTCAATCATCCTGTCTGCCTCATCCAGAACCACATAGGTACAGCGGCTCAGCACCAGGTAGCGGTTCTCCAGCACATCAATCAGACGTCCAGGGGTCGCAATCACAATCTGGGAGTACAGTATAACCATAAATGGCCCCAGAAGATGCCCTCTTCTTTTTTCTCCCGTGAACTATCCACCCACTTGGACAACAGACCTCCAATACTAACAAATTTGGTTAGTTACGTAACAACCTCCAGTTATGGTTAGCAGTGAAGGTTCCTGAGAACTGGTATGAAATCACTTACTGCTACCTTGAATTTTCTTAGGAATGAAATGAGGTCTCTGAGTAAGGTCCAAGGGTTAGATAGTATAGGCCAAAATCAGAAGGAACTTTCTTAGATGGGAGAGAGACAGGGATACTGTGGAGGTGGTTATCTAAACGGATTATGCTGAGAAGTCTGCAGAAGATTCAATTCTTATAGCAGACTTCTCATAAAAAGCCTTCCTCCCCTTTCCTGAGATGAAGGCAATGTACACAGTCAATGACAGTCTGGCAGAGTAATTAAGAGCACAGGCTTTGGATATGAACCTCAGTTTTGCCCACTGCCAGATGTGTGTGACTTCAGGCAAGTTATAAACCTGAACCTCAGCTTCATCTATAAAAAGGAAATATTACTACCTACTCTCATATGCCTGCTGTGAGCTATATGATATATATATTGTGTGGCATAAATCCTGGTGCATAAGTTCTCAATAGCAGCACACACGTATATATAAACCAAGGCCTTTCTTCATTTTGCTGCATATCTATTCCAGAAACTAGAAACAGAGCCCCAAAGCCTTCCCAAACAGCAGGCTGGCTGTTGGCTAAGGAAACAAACCTCACAACCCATGCGCAGCCGGAAGCCCTGGTCTTCTCTGGAGATGCCACCAATGACAGCCACAGTGCGGATGCCTAGTGGCTTCCCAAACTTGATGGTTTCTTCCTCAATCTGCTGAGCCAACTCACGAGTGGGAGCCAGGATGATGGCATAAGGGCCTTGGTCTGACTCTTCGATCCTGTGGTAAATGGGGCATTACACAGCTTCAGGAGATTTGGTTCTTATCAACCACAAACAGGAGCAAGACAGTCAACTCTTAAGGGGAACTATTGGAATGCAGAGGGTGGGAGGAAGAGGATGCAATGATCCCACTTAAAAATCAGAAACTCCAGGATAGCAAAGTTCTCCAAGGTGTGATCCTTGCCAGCAACAAAATCATATACTTCTTTGATATGATAATCCAATTATTCCCTAATATCCAACCCAGAATAAAGAATCGAGCTTCTGATTATAGACTTAAAAAGAAAACCAAATATTCATTTGCCACTTCCACCTTTCCTACCCAGCCAAACCCACTCTAATTGGTGCCAGCTGACACTACCTGTCAATTTTGGGAAGTGTGGTGATCCACACCAGCAATGGGATGAGGAAGGCTGCTGTCTTGCCACTGCCAGTCTCAGCTACACCAATGATGTCACGATTCTGTAGCCCAATAGGAATTGCCTGACGCTGGATGGGTGTTGGTTCCTGCAGTGACCCAGAGAAAGAGTAATGGGTACAAGTAGAATTATACTCCCTGAGCTACTAATGACAAAGTGGGCACATATGCTAGCACAATGGGAGGACACCTAGTTCACAGGAATGGGGACCCAAGAAGAAACATAATCACTAAAGACCAACATTTCTACCAAAAAGTGATAGACAAAGTCACCTTGATGCCCACTGGCACAGAAGACACCAAATAGTCAAGGAACAAAGTTCGCTATTCCCAAACTAAGTTCGTATCCCCTAGAATGTAGGAACATGTCAGGTCTCCTGAGCCAATCTGCCCCTTCTTACCTTGTAGCCACACTTATCAATAACCTCCAAGATGTGGGGGGGCAGAGAAGAGTCTTTCCAGGATCGGATGGGATTAGGGATCTTGCCACCTTTGGTGGTGATGCTATAGTCCTCACGGAAGATCCGCCAGTCCCTGTCCGTCATCTCATCTAACTTCTTTTGGGACCAATGACGGTCATCCCAGCGCTGCTTGGCTTCCTTTTTACGAAGTTTGCGGAGTCTTGCCCTGAAGCAGGATGTGAGGAATAAGTGGAATCAGTACCCTCTGACTCCTTTCTGTAAAGACTCTGGGCTCTGCCCAACCACTCCTAGGCACATTCACTCACTCCTCTTGCTCCTTTTCTTCCAGTGTTCGTCTCTTCTCCATTAGGTCTCCATAGAAACGTGACTGCTCTCGCTTCTGCTGCTTTAGGTCAATGCCTGCAATGAAGCCTCGCCCCAACAACTGCACCTGGTGCCGTTCTTTGTACCTGAGATTGAGACAGAGGAGGGAAAAAGAGAAGGAACTGTTATGGCAGTAGGAGGCAAGGGCAGACTACCAATATGTAACAGTTGTCCTTCCTGCCAGGGTCTTTCCTCACCCAGAGGGCTGGTTGAATACTAGTCTACCAATTTTCCCATCCTAGCTCATGTTACTTCTTCTACCTCTGTAGTCACCAGCTCTCTCTAGGATTGCCTAATATAAGACTTAGCACTCAGGCTGGAAGCCACTCACAGGGGGTTGTAGTCAATGGATGTGTCCTCAGATGCATCCCACTCAAAGACAAACTTTCGGTCGTTGAGATGCCTCGTTCGGCGCCGCTTTTTGATGCCACCGAGATAACGCTCCTGCCCCGGGAGAGAACACAAAGCACATCAACCTCTAGGCCCGACTCTCACATGCAGACATCAGAACGGCCAAATAACTAAGCCCCATTTTTTTGTATGCAGGGGAAGTGAAGACAGAGCTGAGGCTTGCACCTTAATGGCATGCAGTTCCTTGCTCTTATCCTTCTCCTCCCGGATCTTCTGCCGCCCTTCCTCATCCTCATTTCCATTGGTCTCCCGCTCCATTCTCTCCCTGCGTTCCCGACGTTCTCGTTCCTGAGGGTCTTCTGCAGACCAAAGAAAGCAAAGCTGCAAAAGAGCTCAGTGGAAATAAAAAGGAGAGGGAATGGAGGGAATCCAGACAAGGGACACCAAATGAGAAAAAAAAAAAAAAAAGAGGTAGATTTATGACACAAGGGAAATGGACATCTAACAGAAAGAAAAACTTCTGTCATCCTTCATCCTTCTCTCTTCTAAACTCCAGAGGGAACAGGTTTCTGTATCTCCTGAGTGACACTATAATCCATCCCACCCTTTCCTACCCGACCTAGGGACTAAAATGGGGTAGAAAAACGAACCCAACATCTTCCTGCCCAAGTCCTGGAACTGTTTCCTTTTCTTCCTCTCTTCTTCAAGCAACCTCTGCCGCTCTTCCACCTCCTGCTGCCGCCGCTTTAGAGCTTCAGCCTCTCGTTCTGCTTTGGAGAGGAACTTGGGCTACAAAGCAGATTGGAACTGTAAACAAAGGATCTGGTAGCAGAGTATAATCACATCATAGATGGGGTGACAGTAGGGAGCCCATACTTACTCAGGTATTAAACTTTCTGAGGAAAACACAAATAGGCCTAGGACCCTGTTATGGGCTGAACTATGTGCTCCCCAAAATTCCTGTGTTAAAGCCCTAACCCCCAACACCTCAGAATGTGACTGTATTTGGAGACAGGGCCTGTAAAGAGGTGATTAAGTTAAAATGAGGCCATTAGGGTGGGCCCTAATCCAATCTATCTTTATAAGAAGAGGAGATTTGGACACACACAGAGACACCAGGGACACATATGCACAGAAGGAAGACCATGTGAAGACAGAGAAGAAGACAGCCAAGGATAGAAGCCTCAGAAGAAACAACCTTACTGACACCTCAATCTCAGACTTCTAGCCTCCAGAACTGTGAGAAAGTAAATTTCTGTTGTTGGAGCCACCCAGTCTGTGATATTTTGTTATGGCAGCCTGAGCAGACTAATACAGACCCCCAAGTTCTTACCTTAGCCTCAGCTTCTTCCTCAGCCTTTTTCTTGGCCAAAAGTTCCTCCAGGGATAATGGCTGGGCCTCAAAATAAAACACAGAACTTCAGTCCATAAAGGCTCTCTCCCTTTAAAGATCAACAAAGCAGGCCCAGCGTGGTGGCTCACGCCTGTAATCCTAGCACTCAGGGAGGCTGAGTCCAGCAGATCACTTGAGCTCAGGAGTTCAAGACCAGCCTGAGCAGAAGCGAGACCCCGTCTCCACTAAAAAAATAGAAAGAAATTAGCTGGACAACTAAAAAATACATATATTAAAAAAAATTAGCCAGGCATGGTGGCGCATGCCTGTAGTCCCAGCTACTCGGGAGGCTGAGGCAGGAGGATTGCTTGAGCCCAGGAGTTTGAGGTTGCTGTGAGCTAGGCTGATGCCACAGCACTCTAGCCCAGACAACAGGGTGAGACTCTTGTCTCAAAAAAAAAAAAAAGATCAACAAAGTAGGGCTTGAGTTGAAAAGGAAGATGAAACAGTCCTTCCTCTCCCTTACCTTAGGTTTCTTATCACCATGTTCATCCTCTTCATCCTTCTTAGAGTCTCTGTCCTTCCGAGATTTAAAATCTTTTCCTCGGCCAGGAGATAAGCTTCAAGGAAAAGGAACAAGAAAGGCCCACATTGCTATCTTCCCCCAGCCCAAGGATGAGGTTCAGGTTGAGCCCCAAAAAGAGGATAGAAGTTTTCCCATGACTCAACAGGACTGACCCATGGTGATCCATCATGTCCTGAAGCTCTCTTAGCAGGCATGGTCATTTTGCCTGCTCTGAAACCTAATTATGGCTCTGTCTTGGCCCCCTTCTACCCAAATCTCCTTTTCTGAGACTAATCTCCTCTTCTGGGAAGTGGGACTTCACTACTGATGTAAAAAATATTTCCTCCAAACAGCAAGTGCATATTGAAATAAAAATCCTCCTTAACTGTACAATATGCAACAAATTTAGCCCACATGGTCACACCCACAAGCCAAGGAAATACCACTGTACACATCCCCCGCCATTTGTCCTTCCTATCAGTCCCAACAATTCTTTCCCTGAACCTGCTGTAAGCTTAATGTACAAGAGATTTCGAACAACCCCAATGAGTTTCTATTGTGAGTATTCTGTCCTTTGCCTTGAATTCAACCTGCACTTTCAGGGACTGATAAGAACTTTGCATAGAAAGTTTCCAGAGGAAAGAGATCAAAGCCCTGGGACATTAAGTTATTCCAACAAATATATGTTGCATATGCTGCAACATATGATCCATTGGATCAATGATCCAATAGACCTAAAGGAATATTTTATAACCTTTCCAAAAGCCTAGTAACCTTTCCAAACTAATTTCTAAATACTAAGAACATTCCATATAAAGTGCCTGGCTATAAATAAGATCTTAATAAATGTCAGTTGTCATTTCAAAAAAATTAATTAATTAATTAATTCTAAGAACAAGTTGAGCCTCAAAGGATTTTGACTTCAGTGACTGTCATACTTTCTAAGAAAGATTCATGCTTTCTAAAAAGGACAGCTCTGCAATAAATACCAACAGGATCAGTTTAGAGAAATTTACTTTCCTATGAAGCTGAGCAGTTCAGATGCAGAGAGGAAGAGATGGGAGTATATTCCCCTAAAGTCCACTTTCATTCCCTCGGGTACCTGGATCGTTTACGGTCCTTGTCCCGTCTGTGCCCATCCTTGTCTCGATCTCGGTCCTTCTTATTCCGATCCCGCTCCTTATCCCGTTCTCGTTCTTTGTGCCGTCGTTCTCTGGAAGAGAGCGAATTTAAAAAATCACTTGATATTTCTAGCATCTTGCTTCAGTGCAGCCCTGAGAAGGTTCCCATGCTGTCTTCTCCCCAAAGTAAAGTTTTATAAATTGGGGAATGTGTTTCCCAGGAAAGTTACGATGCAATTCCGAGGTCTTACAGATCAGAGATGTACTCCTGAGTATTAATGGCAGTGATAAACCATGGACTATGTGAACAGATGAACTACCTTCCTTCATCATCTGGACCTTCATCTTACAAGTTCCCTCTTAATCTTTAAGAGCTGAGTCACTGAGGAAAACTTAAAACACTTGCAGGTCCAACTGGGATAGAGGTAGATGAATGTATGAAAAGTAGATGTCTAATACAGGTCAGGTGTCGTGGCTCACGCCTGTAATCCTAGCACTCTGAGAGGCCGAGGCGGGTGGATCCTTTGAGCTCAGGAGTTCGAGACCAGCCTGAGCAAGAGCGAGACCCCCATCTCTACTCAAAAAATACAAAGAAATTAGCTGGGCAACTTAAAATATATAGAAAAAATTAGCCGGGCATGGTGGTGCATGCCTGTAGTCCCAGCTACTTGGGAGGCTGAGGCAGAAGGATTGCTTGAGCCCAGGAGTTTGAGGTTGCTGTGAGCTAGGCTGACGCCACGGCACTCTAGCCTGGGCAACAGAGTG
>CAUYRT010033138.1:0-14771 GCA_963574885.1 Lepilemur ruficaudatus
GGCAATGGTTTCGGGGAAGAGGGTGGAGGGGGTGGGAGCACGGGAAGGGGTGCTGGCCAAGGGGGGTTTGTGCCGGGCGAGGGCAGGGGAGGAGTCGGGGGAAGGACTCGAGGGGAAGGCGGGGAGGAGCTTGGGTGGGTCGCTCACCTTGAAGCTGCCTCTGGACCTGGGTTGACGAGGGGCCTTCCTCTTCTTCCCCACTTTGACGTTTGCGGTTTGTGGTTTAATGCCTGTGCGGGAGAAGGCCTGTGGTTTCCTGGTTATCCTCACTTCTGATTTCCCGGTCACCCTCGCCATGTCAGCGCTTCCCAGCGGTCTACCCAGACTGCCTGACCTCCCTACATAAAACCTGCCCGGGATAGGGCCCGGCCACGACCCTTAGCTTTGTTTGGTCACCGTGCCACTCCGCAGCCAATGGGAGCCCTGGGGGACCTTAGACATCAAAATGCACCATCCTGACACCTACACAGGGATGAGGGGATGCTGGAAGGCCTAAATACTCTGGTTGGAGAAAGGGAAGATTTCTTTAGCACCCATAAAGATCCTTCCTAATGAATCTGCCACCCTCCTCATCTTCCCTGTTAAATTCTGGTGGGTCGCATGGCAGAGAGAAGGTGTCTCCTACAAGCCCTTTTTCATGGCCACCCCATTCAGTGGTTCACTCTGTTCTCTCCCACCCTTCATCATTACCTAGTGTTTGTATTTCTTACCTAAAATCCTTCCAAGGTAATGTGGTTATATTTTCTCTGGAAATGTGAACCATTCCACTTTTGCCTACAGATTGCTTTGAAATACCTTAAAGAACATCCCCTTTTTGGCTACTACCAAGGAACTTTTCCATCCACCTCGTTTTCCCAGTGTTCACATAAGCTCTCCTTGGTTTTCTGTTTTCCAATCTGAAATCACTGCTTTCAGGCTGTCAAGACTTCCCTGAATAAACTTGTTCCACTCAGTATCATAGTTTTGTTTCAAATGTGGGATTATGTTCATCTCATTAGGTGAAGTACACAGGCTTGGGTTAGAACAGTGTAGGAGGCGATGAGGCAGATATTTTTGTGCCGGAAGTTGTGCCGGGTGTCTGCATGTAGGAAACTACAACCTGAGACTGATGAGATGATGGTTGGGGGAGTGGGGGTGGGCTTCAACATTGTACTTGAGGTTCTTCCTAGTGTGACAAGGTAAAGGAAGACCTCCACTTTGAAAGGGAAAAGTAAAACTATCTTTATTCACAGACCACAGATAACATGCAGAAAAGTCTGTCAATCTAAATAAGTGCTTCTAGAACTAATAATTCCGTTTAGCAAGGTTGCAGAATACAAAATCAATAGCATTTTCATATTGTAGCAATGAATATTTGGAAATTGAAACAAACAACAGTGCAATTTAAATTATCTTTGGAAAATATGAAATGCTTAGGGATAAATGTAGCAAAATTTGTCTAAGAGAAGATCTGTACACTGAAAACTATAAAACATTGAAGGGATAAATTAATAAAGACCTAAATATATGGAGATAGATATCTTGTTCAAGGGTCTGAAGACTCAATATTGTTAACATGTCAGTTCTTCCGAAATTCATTTATAGGTTTCATGCAATCCCAACCAAAATCCAGAAGGCTTTTAAAATAGATATTGGCAGGCCACATAGCTAAAAAAAAGTCCTGTAAAACAGAGAACAAAAATGGAGGGGTTATACTCCTTAATTTTAAGATTTCTTACAAAGTGAGAATAAGCAGGACAGTGCGGTATTGGCATAATGATAGGAACACATCAACGGAACAGAATAAAGAGTGCAGAAATAGACCCACACATATACACACTATATAGACATCTGATTTATCAATAAAGATACAAAAAATGATTAGAGGAAAAAGGAGAAATAGTATTTTTACAATTTGATCTGTAATAATCACATATCTACATGCAAAAACATAAATTTCAATCCATATCTCAAACCATATAAAAAGTAACTAAAAATGAATCATAGACCTAAATGTACAACTAAATATATAAATCTTCTAGGAGAAACAAAGAAGAAAATATGTATTGCCTTTGCTTAGTCAACAATTTCTTAGGTATAGCAAAAAAGCTCAAACAACTAATTTTAAAAATTCATAAATTGGGTTCATTGAAATTAAAATCTGATCCTAAAAGACATTGTTAAGAGAGTGAAAAGACAAGCTATACACTGGGATAAAATATTCAGAAATCACATTTCTGATAAAGGTCTTCTGTTCCAAACATATAAAGAACTCTAAAAACTTGATAAGAAGGAATCAAACAACCTAATTAAAAATGGGCAGAAGATTTGAACATTTCTTGAAAAAGACATACAGATGGCAAATATCTTCATACATGGAAGCCCAACATTATTAGTCATAAAGGAAATGCAAATCAAAATCACAATGAGATACCACTATCCATCTGTCAGAATGGCTAATATTGAAAACACTGGCCATGTTGGTGAGATTTTAGAGCACTGGAACTCTCACATGTACCTGGTGAGAATATAAAATGTTACAACCATTTTCCAAAAAAGTTTAGCAGCTTCTTAAAATGTTAAACAGCAGCTGTCATGTGGTTCAGGCATACCACTTCTAGGCAATCACATAAAAATTTTCAAAATGCAAAAGGTTCTATTATGACAGAAGGCAGATCTGTGGTTGGCTGCGGATGGAGGTTCAGGGATGAGTACAGGGGACGAATTACGAAGGGTAAGAGAAAACTTTTGGGTGTGATGGATCTGTTCACGACCTTTATTATGGTGATGGTTTACTGTGTGTATACATACGTCAAAGCTTATCAAATTAACACATTATGCAGTTTGTTATATGGCAAATGTACTTCAATAAAGCTGTTTTTTAAAAAGTTGTGTTTTCTTCAGGAAAAAAAAACCCTGTTTTCTTCAGGAAAAAAAAAAAACCCAAGCTTTTTTTTTTTTTTTTTTTTTTAGAGGCAGAGGTCAACTCCAAAAACCCAAGCTTTTTGGAGGAAAGGAAACCCAAAGGAAACCCAAGGAAATGGACTGTGAACATGAATGGGTACAGGGTTTCTTATTGGGGTTATGGAAATGTTCTAAAATTGACTGTGGTGATGGTTGCACACTTCTGTGAACATACTAAAAGCCACTGAATTGTACACTTTAAATGGGTGGTTTTTATATATTTGAATTATATCTCAATAAAACTGTTTTTATTTTCTATTATTTATGTTTTTAATTAATTAATTCTTTATTTCAGCATATTACAGGAATACAAATGTTTAAGTTACATATATTGCCTTTGCCCCACCCGAGTCAGAACTTCAAGCATGTCCATCCCCCAGATGGTGCATACCACACCCATTAGGTGTGAATATACCCATCCCCTCTTACCCCCGGCCACCTGTCCAATACCCGATGAATGTTACTACTATATGTGCCCGTAAGTGTTGATCAGTTAACACCAATTTGATGGTGAGTACATGTGGTGCTTGTTTTTCCATTCTTGTGATACTTCACTTAGTAGAATGGGCTCCCTCAAAGAGCCACAAGTAGAACTACCATTTGATCCAGCAATCCCATTACTGGGCATCTATGCAAAGGAAAAGAAGACATTCTGTAAAAAAGACATCTGCACTAAAATGTTTACAGTGAGCTCATATTTTGTTGCACTTAATTTGTGGGAGCTCCATATCGGGGATGTGTTTTTCCATAGAAGATTTTCCTTTGACTCTGCTGGGAGCCAGGGAACATTACTGACTTGGAAACACTTTAACCCCCTTTGAGGGCACTAGAATAATACTGGGATCTCAGGTTCAGCACTTTAATGAGAGTCAAGGCTCAGTTTCCCAGTAGCAAATCTGATGTTAGCAGTGTTAATACTTTCAATCAGGGCAACAGTTTTGTATTTACTTATTGCTCAAATTCCCAACACTGGGTTCAATTTGTTATTTTTTAAAACATTTCTTTGAGATTTCCCTAACTTTCTGAAGAGTCCAGTAACTAATTAAAATTTTTTATTTATTACTGTGTATCCAGAATCTAGTTGTATTTAGAATGAGAACCCTTCAGAGTATCTACTCTGCTGTATTTTCAGAAGTTGAAGTCTGAAACACCTTATATGTCTCTTGTGTATTGTGGTTTATAATGCACTTTCACATACAATATCTATTTTGATCCTTACAATTTTTAAAATAAAAACACTCAATTTCACTTATGCTAAAGCTGTGTGTGAAAAAACTCTGCCTGTAAAAACAGTTCTTTTATGTTCAGAATTATTTTAGCAAAATATTCAAAAGGAACTATGCATATTCCTTTAAGATAGAGATTTTATGGAGCATAGTTAGTTAAAAATGATTTTAATCTGTCTGTATGAATCATTTTGTTCTCATATGGGAATCTTCAAAAGAGGTGAAACAGTCAAATGAGTTAGAGGAGATAGTAGTGTAAAAATGTGATTGCCAAGTGTTACATTTTACTTGACTGGAAGAGAGACAAACATGGGTTTTAAGAAGTCAGGGAGAATGGCAGAGTTTATCTTTCATTGGCTTTTATCTTCTAATCTCCAAAGTAAAGGAAGGAAAAAATAGATGCCCTTAGCCAACAGGGTCTTGAGCAAGACTGGAAGACATGGGGCCTGGATTTACAACTCACAGAGGGAGTTAGAATGAAGGGTTATTAGTTCTGAGAGTGACAGTTGAAATTTCCTGAAAATACCTGTAGAAAAAACTGCATGCTTTTGAAGTTTTAAAAGTCATTTTCCTTTTTGATTTTCTTAATAGTGTCCTTTGATGAATAAATTAAAAATTTTAAATGAGGTACAATTGATTGATTTTTTTCTTTTATGATTAACGGTTTTTGTGTCTTGTCCAAGGTAATGAAGATGTTATCATTTGTTTTCTTTTAAAACCTTTATAGGTTTTACGTTTAGAACTGTAATCCATCTCTAATTTTTATGTATGGTGTGGCCTAATTTTTAAGGGTTGGGGTTTATTTTCTCCCATATATTCAACAGTTCTAGCATCATTCGTTGAAAATATTTTCTTTCCCTGTTGAATTACCTTGTTACTTTTGTCAAAAATCAATTGACCATGTATATGTGTATATACACACACATATGCCTATTTATGGACCTTTTATTCTGTTCCATTAATAGATTTGTCAGTAATCATAGAACTGTAAACATCTATGCATTTGATTGCATGAAAATATACTTCAATAAACACGATGTAATGTTACAAAACTTACTCTATATCTGAGTCATGTTTGCCAAACAAAGGTAGTAATTAGTGAATTAGTGATATTCTATCATATTATTCCATTTTTATGTAAAAGTCCTTCTACTCATCCATCCATTTAATATTGGGCTATGAAGAACTATTATTACCTGTTAGGCATCATGGTGAGCTCTGGGCTTACAGAGCATATAATCCATGGTCCCAGGTCTTGAGGAGCTCATAGTTGATTGAGAGGAGATAGACATAAAAATGACAATAACAACCCAATGTGATGAGTGTTATAAGACAGGTAAATGTAGGGCACCGTGGGAACCAGCCACCCTAGGCATCCAGCCCATCCTAGAGTGCTTAGGTCAAGAAAGATTTGTCAAAGAGCTTGTGAACTGGATGAGTGTTCTAAGCAAGTGGGAGCTGGCCTGGCATAGGCAAAGTGCTTGCCTGTGGTCACAGCGATGCAGGGGAGGGGGCAGGAGAGTGCCGTTGGGAAATGCAAGCCTATGTGACCAGTGATTTTTAAATGTTTCAAATAGGAGGGTATACAGGGTTATGTAACTTTAGTTAAATGTAAGGCACCTTAATAAAAACAAAAATTTGTAATCCTTATGGGAAGCAGGGAACAGCAGGCTTGTTGGAGATAATGGCACATAAATATACACTGCTATGGAAAACAGTGTGAGGGACAGTTCCCAGCATTGGGAATGGCAAAAATGGGTGCCCCAGGGCTAGGATTTGGGTGGAGGAGTGGGCAATAAAGGGTAGGATGACAGCACAAATGGGGGATATGGTGATAACTAAATGCTTGGTTTGTTTCACAATTTATCTTATTGATGGCATTGCGTCTTAGTATGGATGGAAAAATATAATGAACAAAACAAAATAGCTACTTTTAAATGAATGTCATTCCGTGCCAGGTGTTGTGCCCTATGCTTTATGTACATTAAACATGATGCTCTCCATTTATCTGTTTATATTACCATTCTACAGGGGAGGGCACTGAGTTCAGAGCTTAAGTCATTAGCTTGAGTCTACAAGCTTACATAACTGGTAAGTGTGGCATTAGGGTTTGAGCCCAAGTCATTCCAAAAACTGGGTTCTTATTATTATTTCATGTAGCTTATCTCTATAATTATTTACCTGATTTTTGGATAGAATTAATTTTTTTCTAGAAGATTGTGCTCCTTATTTTTAATTTGCAAAAAAGCTTTTTTTTTTGGTCATGAAAACTTACCTTACTTCTGCAAATAGTTCATGTATGATGACATCTGGCTGGACTAGGGCAGGGACCATCCATGCAGGCACTGCTTTGTGAGTGTTTGTCAGAGCAGGATGCCTCTGTGGACAGAAAGGCAGAGGGGTGTGGGAAAGACTTTTGCTAGAGTTCAGACAATAAATCACAACCCTTTTTCTCACTGGTTCAGTAAGCATTCTTTAAGACCCTTAACCCCATTCGTAAAACTTGGAAATGTCAATAATAATAGCATTTTCAACAAAGTGTTTCAAAACATAACATGCATTTTGAACAAAATGATCAATGGTTATTATCAAATAAAATATTTCTAAAAAGACCATTCAAATATATATAAAATCTCAGTAATATTGCATTCTGATAGTGCTTTCAAGGCAGACTTTTTCTTTTCTTTTTCAAAACTTTAATGTTCTTTTTTCAGTATATATTCATGGGGTACAAATACAGCTATGCTACATTGATATGTTGCATTTTGGTGAAGTCAGGGCCTTCAGTTCATCCATCGCTGGAGCA
Source organism: Lepilemur ruficaudatus (assembly GCA_963574885.1). Classification (NCBI taxonomy): domain Eukaryota; kingdom Metazoa; phylum Chordata; class Mammalia; order Primates; family Lepilemuridae; genus Lepilemur; species Lepilemur ruficaudatus. The sequence continues at coordinate 6,976 of CAUYRT010033138.1, forward strand.
ATGCACATTGTACCTGCAAAGCAACCTCCCATCATCCACCCCTCCCACTTCTGAGCCTCCATTGCTCATTATTTGACATTCTGCTTCTGTATGTACACATTATTTAGCTCCCACTTATAAATGAGAACATGTGGTATTTGTCTTTCTATATCTAAGTTGTTGCACTTAAAATAATGGCCTCCAGTTCCATTCAGTTTGCTGCAAAAGAAATGATTTCATTCTTTTTTTTATGGCTGAGTAGCATTCTACTGTGTATATAGTACACATTTTCTTTATCCAGTCCTCCATTGATGGACAATTAGGTTTATTCTGCATCTTTGCTATTGTGAATAGTGTTATGATAAACATATGAGTGCAGGTATCTTTTTGACATAATGATTTCTTTTCCTTTGGATAGATACCTGGTAATGAGATTGCTGGATTATATGGTAGCTTTATTTTTACTTTTTTGAGAAATCTCCATACTGTTTTTCATAGAGGTTGCACTAATTTACATTCCCACCAGTAGTGTATGAAAGTTTCCTTTCTCTGCATCCAGGCCAACATCTGTTATTTTTTCTCATTTTCATAATAGCCATTCTGTTTGGTATAAGATGATATCTCATTGTGGTTTTAATTGCATTTCTCTGATGATTAGCAATGATAAACACTTTTTCATATATTTGTCAGCCATTTGTTTGAAAAATGTTTTCAAATTCTTTTGAAAAATGTCTATTCATGTTTTCAGCCTACTTTATAGTGGGATTATTTGGGATTTTTTTTGTTGCTGTGTGGCTTGGGTTCTTTGTACATTCTGGATATTAGTCCTCTATCAGATGAATAGTTTGAAAATATTTACTCCCATTCAACAAGTTATCTGTTCACATTGTTGATTCTTTCTTTTGCTGTGCAGAAGCTTTTTGGTTTAATTAAATCTCATTTGTCAATTTTTGCTTTTATTGCTGAATGCTTTTGAGGTTTTAGTCATGAATTTTTTGCCTGGACCAATATTCTAGAAGAATTTTCCCCAGGTTTTCTTCTAGTTATTTTTTATTGTTTTTGACATGCAAGTTTTTAATCTATCTTGGGTTGATTTTTGTATACAAGGAGTGACAGGGGTCCAGTTTCATTCTTCTGCATATGGCACCAATTTTCCCAGCACCATTTATTGAAAAGGGTGTCCTTTCCCCATTGTATGTCCTTGTTGACTTTGTCAAAGATTAGTTGACTGTAAGTATGTGGCTTTATCTCTGGGTTCTCTATTCTGTTCCATTGGTCTTATGTGTCTATTTTTATAACAATACCATGCAGTTTTGATTGCTATAGCCTTGTAGCATAATTTGAAGTGAAGCAATGTGATGCCTGCAGCTTTTTGCTTAGGATTACTTGGGCTATTTGGCCTCTTTTTTTGGTTCTATACTTCAGAACTTTAGAATTTTTTCTGATTCTGTGAAAAATGACCTTGGTATTTTATTACAATGAACTTGTAGATTGCTTTGGGCAATATGGTCATTTTAACAATATTGAAATCTTCTAATCCATGAACATGGGATGTTTTTACATTTGTTTGTGTCTCATCTATAATTTCCTTCATCAGTGTTTTGTAGCTTTCCTTGGAGAGATATTTCACCTCTTTAGCTAAATACACTTCTAGGTATTTTATTCTATTTATTTTTTGCAGCTATTGTAAATGAGATTGGCTTCTTTATTTGGTTCTCAGCTAGATTGCTATTGGTGTAAAGATGCACTACTGATTTCTGTACATTGGGTTTTGTATCTGAAACTACTAAATTCATATTTCAAATATAAGAGTTTTTTGGTGGAGTCTCTATGGTTTTCTAGATACAAGATCGTATTATCAGTGAACAGGGATAATTTGACTTCCTGTTTTCCAATTTGGATGCCTTTATTTTTTTCTTTTGCTTGATTGCTCTGGCAAAGACTTCCAGTTCTATGTTGAATCAGAGTGGTGAAAGTGGGCATCCTTGTCTTGTTCCAGTTCTTAAAGGGAATGCTTTCAACTTTTCCCTGTTAAGTGTGATGTTGGCTGTGGGTTTGTTTTGTATGCTCTTTATTATTTTGAGGTATGTTCCTTCTATGTCTAGTTTTCTGAGAGTTTTTATCTTGAAGGGATGCTGAATTTTATCAAACACTTTTTCTGCATCTGTTGAGAGATGATCATATTGTTTTTGTTTTTAATTCTGTTTATGTCGTGAATCACATTTCTTGACTTGTGAGTGTTGAACCACCCTTGTATCCCTGGTATAAAACTCACTTGATCATGGTGTATTATCTTTTTGATGTGCTGTTGGATTTTGTTTGCCAGTATTTTGTGCCTATGTTCATCAGGGATATTGGTCTGTAGTTTTCTTTTTTTGTTGTGTCCTTGTCTGGTTTTGATATCAGGGTGATACTGGGCTTGTAGAATGAGTTAGAGAGAATTCCCTTCTTGAGTCTTGGGAACAGTTTCAGCAGTATTGCTATTCATTCTTTGTTTGTTTGTAGAATTGAGCTGTGAATCCATCTGATCCTGGGCTTTTTTCCCCCCACCCTTGGAAGATATTTTGTTATTAACTCAATTTCCCTACTCATTATTGATGTGTTCAGGAGTTCTATTTCTTCCTGGTTCAATCTTAGGATATTGTATATTTCCAGTAATTTATCCATTTCCTCTAGGTTTCCTAGTTTGTGAGTGTATAGTTGTTCATAACTGTCTCTGATAATCTTTTGTATTTCTGTGGTATCAGTTGTAATGGCTTCTTTTTCATTTCTAATTTTGTTTATTTGTATCTTCTCTCTTTTTTTCTTGGTTACTCTAGCTAGTGGTTTATTAATTTTATTTCTCTTTTTGAAGAAGAAACTTTTTATTCTGTTAATCCCCTTTGTATTGTGTTTTGGTCTCTATTTCATTTCGTTATGCTCTGATCTTTGTTATTTGTTTTCTTCTGCTAACTTTGGTTTTGATTTGTTCTTGTTTTTTTAGTTCCTTATGGTTGATGATGGGTTGTTAATTTATGATCTTTCTACTTTTTTGATGTAAGCATTTAATGCAATAAACTTCCCTCTTAGCACTGCTTTTAGTGTATCCCATAGGTTTTAGTATATTGTGCTTTCATTTTTATTAATCTCAAAAAAACCTTTTTAATTTCTGTCTTAATTTCTTGATTAACCCAGTGATCTTTCAGGAGCATGCTGTTTAATATTCATGTATTTGTATAGTTTCCAAAGTTCCTCTTTTGAAATATATTGATTTCTAGTTTTATTCCACTGTGGTCTGAGAAGGTTCTTGATATGATCTGTGTATTTCAAAGTTTGTTAAGACTTATTTTGTGCCCTAACATGTGGTTTATCTTGGAGAATGTTTCATGTGCTGATGAAACGAATGTACATTCTGTATTTGTTGGGTACAATGTTCTATAAATACCTGTTATATCTATTTGGTCTGAAGTTCAATTTAAGTCCAATGTCTCTTTGTTGATTTCCTGTCTTGATGATCTGTCTAGTGCTATGAATTGGAGTGTTGAAGTCCTCTACTATTATTCTATTACTATGTATTTCTTTCTTTAGGTCTAGTAATATTTGTTTTGTAAATCTGAGTGCTCTGATGTTCAGTGCATATATAATTAGGATCATTTTATCCTTTTGCTGAATTAGTCCCTTTATATAATGACTTTCTTTGTCTTTTTTTTTTTAACTGTTCTTGATTTCAAGTCTGTTTTCTCTGACATAAGTATAGCTACTCCTGCTTGGTTTGGTTTCCATTTGTGTGAAATGTCTTCCACCCCTTTACTTTCAGTCTATATGTGTCTTTATGAGTAAGGCAAATTTCTTGTAAACAGCATGTAGTTAGATGTTTTTTTTTAAATCCATTTTCCAATCTATATCTTTTAAGTGGGCTATATAATCCATTTGTGTTCAAGGTTAGTATTGCTATGTGAAGCTTTCTTCCTGTTGTATTGTTAATTGTTTTCGAGTTGTTTTATAAACTCTTTGTTTCTTTCTTTCCTCTGTCTTTTTGTCTTTGTGGTTTGATGAACTTCTGTCATTCAAACTGTTGCCATTTTATTCCTTTCTCTTCCTCCCTTGTGTGATTGTTTTATAATGCCTATGAGCTTTATGTTTTTTGTGACAGTGAATATTGACCCTTCATTTTTATGTTTAAGATCTCTTTGAACATTTCCTTTAGGGCCAGTCTAGTGATGGCAAATTCCTTCAGTGTTTGCTTGTTTGGGAAATGTTTTCTTTCTCTTTCATTTATGAAGCTTATTCTGGCAGAATATAAAGTTCTTGGCCAACAGTTGTTTTCATTTAGCACTTTGAAAATGCCATTCCATTCTCTTCTGTCTTGTAAGGTTTCTGCTATGAGTCTATTGGGGTTTCTTTTATAGGTGACTGGATGCTTTTCTCTTGTTAATTTTAAAATTCATTCTTTCACTTTGACTTTAGACATTCTGGATATAATATGTCATGGTGAAGACCTTTCCACAGTGTACTTGCATAGGCATTGCTGGGCTTCCTGTATCAGGATATCTAACTCTCTTGCTAGACTTGGGAAGTTTTCATTGATTATTTCCTTAAAGAAGTATTTTAATATTTTTGATCTCTCTTTCCCCTTGGGAATACTGGTAATTCATAAATCTTGTCACATTAGGTAGTCCCAGATGTCTCAGAGGCTTTATTCATTCTTTTTATTGTTTTTTCCTTATTTTTGTCTGACTGAATTATTTCAAAATACCTGTCTTCAAGTTCTGGGATTCTCTCTTCTACTTAGTTTAGTTTACTATTAAAGCTTTTGAATGTATTTTGTATTAAGGAAGACTTTTTGTTTTGTAACATGAAGCTGTCTTGCCAAATATATATTTAGTGGCATTACTTGTTAAAAAGATTTTCTTATTTATCTTTGGACTTTATGCTTACTATTGTCACTTTAAATATATTTATTAGACTTTGAATCAAGGAAATTACCACCTTTTGTAACTCCATATGTTCTAAAACATTTGCCTAGGTCCTCTGATTTGGAATTCCCAGCAGTTGGATTGTGTACTTTCATTTTTTCTCTTCATTTTGTTTCATCTTGGAATGTGACTGTCCTACAGCCAGAATCAACTGATTGGGAAGGGTTGGGACTTAGAATTAGACCTGCCTACTGAGGGAAAGCAGGTGCTGAACATAGAGCCACCTTCTAAAGGTCAGTTCAGCAGAGAACACTAATGCAGTGTGTTACTGGCCTGATTAGAAGACCAGTATCAAGAACTGGAAGGGTGAGGGATGTATCTACCTAATGAAATCTGAGTTCTGAGAGGTATGCAGAAAATAAATGGTGCACCAGCAAACTTGCTTTCATCTGTAACAGTAGAAAAATTCAACACACCATATGTAAACAAAAAGGAAATTCATTTAATCATGTAACTGAAACTCCAGAGGAAGGGCTACCTTCAGGGTTGATTTTATCTAATGATTTTGAATTCATTCCTGTATGATTTTCTTCGTTCTTTCTTCTCCTGTGTGCCAGAATCCTGAGACTGGTGATGAGGTGACATGATGGGGCATTGTGTATGGACATGATAATGTGCAAAGGAAGAGTGAGAATGTCCTTTCTGGATGATATTCCAGAAAAAAAAAAAGAAAGCACTTTTCCAGAAGCCCATAGCAAACCAATCCTTATTGTTCTATTCTTGAGCACTAGCAAGGAGGATGAGATTTCCTTTGGATTATTTAGGCCAATCCCTGGAGCTGGGTTAGCTGTCTGCCTCCCTTGAGGATGTGGGCCATGAGGGAGAGGGTGTTTTGTTGGGAGGGAGAGGTAAGAAATGGATGCTGGGTAGGCCATCTGATATCTGCAACAATGGGGCATCCAGAGAAAAGTGACCCTTAGAAATTTGGTATGTTATGAACACTAGGGAAGTTTGAGAGCAGCTATCACAGTCCTAGGCACCAGGTGAGGGCTGGCATTTTTAAGGGAACAGAAATTAAGTAAGGTACTAAAATCATGATTCATGAGCAGGATGATCAGCTGGAAATCCAGATAGGAAAATCAGGACTCAAGTCCTGATTCGGATGCAGATCAGCACAGTGTGAGCTCATGCCTGATGGGAGGATTGGCCCTAGATATATACTATGGTTTGTCTCCACCAAAATTCATGTTGAGACTTGGTCCTCAATGTGGCAGTGTTGGAAAGTGGGGCATGGTGGGAAGCATTTGGGTGATGGAGTAAATCCTTCATGAATAGTTTAATCTGGGAGTGAGTTCTCAGGAACTGGATTAGTTAGCTTGAGAGCAGGTTGTTATAAAGCAAGCTTCTTCTTTGTGTTTGTTCTCTTTTGCTCATGCTTTAGTGCCCTTCCACTTTTCTACCATGCTATCATGCAGCATAAAGACCTCACCAGAAGCTGAACAGAGGCAGCTGCCTAGTCTTAGATTTCCAAGCCTTCAGAATTTCTTTATGAATTACCCAATCTCAGGCATTCTGTTATAGCAACACAAAATGGACTAAGATAACATGTATCTCATAAGTGCTAGTTGCCTGGGGGAGGGGTAAGGCAGTGGAGTTTGGGAACATCAGTGCATGGATTAGACGAGAGTAAACGAAAGGAGGAAATTAGGCAGAATAGGCAAGGGGAGCTTTTACTCAAATGGCAGACCAAGGAGCAGGACCATCCCCTTCATTGGGGCAGAGATACTCAGTAAGGCCAGGCCAGATGGGCCAGGTGGGTTGCAATGAAAGAAAGGATACTTAAGAGCTAAAAGGGAGGGAGCCAAGACAGGGCTGTTGGAGATGGGTGAGGAAAATTGTCTTTATTACTTACTGTGTCCTCTTTCATAGCTGTGTTGGCTTTATTTGTGTTTAAAGTAGCAGTACCTATCTATTGCTGCCTACTACTGGCGGCCAACTGGCCTCAGTTGAGAGGTGAGGAAGAACTCAGAAGCTGGGCAGAAGCTGGGGAACTAGCTCTGTGTGTGAAAACTGAGAAATTTAATGGTTTTGTTGCATTCGTGGGTATAGTTGCCACTCAGGTTTCTTAATGAAGTGAAAAAATCTTCAAGCTAAAAATCTATTCTCAGGTCAATGGGAAAGGTGACAGATAATACGTTACTAGCTTTTCTGTCGATTATCCATTATGTTATGAGGATTGTACGTTGAAACACTGCAGATAAAGTGTCTCAATTAAGACTTTAATTTAGATTTAATAACAGTTATTATATGTTAATCAAAGATCAATTAGCAGTTAAATAGCCATTGATCCAGGTACAATAAGTATGTCAGAAAGACATCAAGGTGTCATTGAAAAACTGGAGATTACATGAGCAACATGTGAGCAATTAGATTCTCAATATATTCAGGCTATAATGAATGTCAATGCATTTAATTGCCATCTAATGAGAAAGCCTAATGTAAAGTCTCATGCCTATTAACTCATATACCTGTTCACAGTACTTCAACAGATTCATTTATTTATTGGTTCTTTCAACAAATATTTAATTAAGAACATAACAGTTAAAGTGAGCGAAACATGACTATTAGGCACAATCCCTGCCTTCACAGAACTTAAAATCTAGTATTGATATAAGACTCTCCTACCAGGAAAAATAAAGGGACAAGGTAGATAGTAGGTACCTTTTCCACATATTTTCTGATTAAGTTCTAAGTGTTACCACCATCAACTAAAATTCCTCACATGTTGAAAGAAACCTTTGTTGTTAGGAGCCGCTGAGTTTAGAGGCTGTTTGTCGCTGCATTGTGATGTAGCAAAGCTGATTAATATAGCGAATAGAAGAGGGTTGACAGATCAGGCCAGAGATGTGTGATCTGGTATGA